>JAGKTI010003850.1:9055-54141 GCA_018397915.1 Birgus latro | reverse complement strand
ATTCTTCACTCCAATGTCTATTCCAGATGTCCAATACCCTTTTAAGACGTTGGTATCCCTCGCGCAGATGTCCTAGTTCATTAGTTCCAATTGTAGGATCATTTATTTCCTCCTGGATATCCACACAAGGTATTGGATGAAGTTTCCTGCCATGCAACATATGAGCAGGTGTCACTGCTTCAATTCCAAGGCTAATATCATCTAAATAGGTTAACGGTCTATTATTAATCCTAGCCTCAATTTCAGTTATTACCGTTCTCAGTTCCTCTCTGGTGATCTTAGTTCTGTGTAGAGTTTTCCTTAGGCAGTTCTTTACTATTCCAATCATTCTTTCTGTAAATCCATTTTGCCATGGTGCTCTTGGAGCAATGAACTGCCAGATACAATTTCGGATTCCCAGTGCTGTCTTAACCTTTGGGTCATTCATTATGTTCAAAAGTAAAGGTGCTGTTCCAACGAAATTAGTTCCGTTGTCGCTTATTAATCTGGTAGGACAAGACCTTCTAGCAGCAAATCTAAATACATTCAGGAATGTCTCTGAACTGAGATCTTCTGCCATTTCTAGATGGACTGCCCTCGTGTAGGTGCAAGTAAACAAACATATATACACCTTATGGGGAGTTCCCTCACCCGTAACAGTTATAGCCCCTGTGTAATCAACTCCAGTTACCTTGAAAGGCCTACTAACATTCACCCTATCCTCTGGTCAAGCAGGTGGTCCTGGGTAGCCATATGACCTTTGCTCATGCCTCCTGCATATTATACAGCCTTTGAGATATTTCTTTACAACCGCTCTACCCTTAGGGATCCAATACCTTTCGTGGACTCGGGCCAAGGTCTGTGGCACACCTCCATGAAGAGTCAAGTCATGGGCTTCCTTTACAATTAACTCTACAAAATAATCTTTCTTGGGTAGCAGTATAGGATGTCTAGTTTGGAGAGGCAAATCAGCCTTTATTATTTGGCCACGGCATCTAATCAGACCCTTTCCATCTAAGAACAATCCTAAATCTCGGATCAATTTGTTCTTATCAGTGCCTTGGCATAAAAGGTTAAAAATCTCTCCATAATACTTCCTTTGTATCCTTCTCAACCAATATTCCATGGGATCAAACTTCTTAAACCCCACTTTCTTATTCAAAAATCTAACAACTAACCTAGTGGTATTAATGAGATGTTTTATAGATGAGAATCTGCTAATGTCAATTATTTCTGGCTCAGGTACTACTGGATCCAAGTTTACAACACTAACCTCAGCAATACTATACAGTTTTTGCTCAGGCCAATCCTTAGTGAGTAACCATTTAGGACCTTTAAACCACAAGTCATCCTTGATCAGTTTCTTTACTGTGGAACCTCTTGAAAGTAAATCAGCTGGATTTTGTTTAGAGGATACATGCATAAACTTAAATTTAGAAGACATTTCTCTTATATTCTTCACTCTATTGCGGATGAAAGGAATTTTACTGTCATCCTTTCCTATCCAGTAAAGACAAATTTCACTGTCAGTCCATATATAAATATCCTCAAACTGAGTATCCAGAGTAGTGGTTAGATACTTGGCCAATTTAGTTCCTATCTCTATGGAAGCCAATTCCATTTGAGGTAGGGTTCTTCCCTTAATTGGTGCAACTCTGGCTTTGGACATAATAATTTTACTGTCATGTCCTGTTGCACAATAAGCTACTGCTCCACATGCCTTCTGAGAAGCATCACAAAAAATGTGTAAATGTGACTTCTCGTTACTGTTTATCATCCTGGGAATACATATGCTTGATGATTTTTCAAATTCCTTCTGAATCTGTTCCCATTGTTCAGCATACTTTTCACCTAATTCTGTGTCCCAGTCTAACTTTTCTCGCCAAGCCTCTTGCACTAAACATTTTCCCCTAATAACTATAGGACTGACTAATCCTAATGGGTCAAATAACATGGAGACCTGACTTAACAGGGACCTCTTGGCGAGAGTGACATCAGAGAACTTAATCGGCTTTAAACTTATTTCATCAGCCTTTGTATCCCAGTTAAGACCCAACACGTTTTGAGTTTCGGGAATGTCAGTATTTGGATGGTCCTTTTGTATTTTATTCCTCAAAAGCGGTGAATTTGTATTCCAGCTCTGCAGCGGCAAATTTGCCTTCCCACATTCGGAATTGACTACTTCATAAGCCTTCAATACTTCCGTCTCTGTATCAGCAACACCTTGCAAATTATCCATGTAAAAAGCCTGCCCTATTTCTGAGCATTTGGCCCTTTCAAAATGATGCTTCAATGTGTTGCAAAGTAGGAAAGGACTAGCACAAGAGCCAAAGAGCACCGACCAGAAACAGTAGGTTTTCAATGGACTATCCTCAATTTGAGGGTCTTGAGGCCAGAGGAATTTTGTAAATTTCCTATCCTCCTCCCTCAATCCTATTCTGAGAAAAGCCTTGCTAATGTCTGCTGTAAAAGCATAAGGTTTCTCTCTAAATCTTAGTAATACATTCCCTAACTTCTGTTAGTGTAGGTCCACAGTATAGGCAATCATTTAAGCTGGCTGACCCTTTGGACGCTTTACTACTACAATTGAAAACTATCCTTATGGGAGTTGTTACTGAATCTTTGCTTACAGCATGATGTGGTAGATAATGTCCCTCTTTATGGTTAACAGGGACTTCTAATTCTTCAATAAATTTATTCTTCATTTGATCCTTTATAATATTATCATATATGGTTAAATGTTCTGGATTGTTTCTCAACTTTCTTAGAAGAGAATTTAACTGAGCCTTAGCTGCCTGGAAATTTGTAGGTAATTCCAAATGGTTTAGTTTCCATGGTAATCCTACCCAATACTGTCCATCCTTAAATTCCACAGACTTATTATACAATTCCAAAGTTATTTTATCTTCAGGGGTTGGATCTTCAGTGTGTATTCCTACACTGTCTAGGTCCCAAAGTTTGTGTACAGGTTCAATTTTTTCATCTAACAAGTCATTTATCTGAGTAGGTTCTAATTCTGCACCTATTCTAGCTACCATCAATGACTGTGTAGGGGTAACAAACACTGAATCTACTAATTTGGCATCTCCTTTGTCTTTCTTAGGAAAAGGCAGCTGACCCATAATAAGGTTACCTCCTGGACTCTTGAACAACTGTACTTTATTCTTCTTAAAGGTCCTGTGTAAGAATCTTCCACAGTAATCTGATCCAATTATCATTTTTATGGGACCCACAGTATCTGATTTTACATTATGTTTTGCCAATCTTATCCCTGAGCTTTGCAAATTATCAGAGGTTTCCTTTAGTCCCTTTATATAAATACTGGTTTCCATCTTATCCAGTACAGCCGCTGTTATACAACATTTATATCTGCCAAGTTGTATTAAGGGTCTAACTAAATCAAAGGACTGTGCTTCTTTAGTAGTTAAGAACCCTGTAATGGCTAGATTTACCTTACCGACAACAGGTAACTTTAATTTATCTACAATGTCTGCAGAAATGAAGGTTTTCTGTGCACCTGTATCAAAAAGAGTACATACTAATATGTTCCTATTTTCACCCATTACCTTTACATCAGCAATTGGAACTGCAGCTGGCATCGTTACTGGAGTATTTGCTTCCGCAACTGTCATATTGACACTTGCAGTTTTAGGAACCTCATGTTTCATCATCCTTGGACACAAAGCACTATGATGATTGGCCTTTTTACATTTGAAACAAAGATTTAATTTAATTTTACAGTCAGCGGAACCATGTTCGCTATTCATACAAATCATACAACATCCCAATTCCTGAAGTCTCACTATTCTAGAAGCATAATCAGGATACTGTTGGCAAGATACACTGGAATGTTGTTCACCACAAAACACACAAACCTTCTTGTCCTTTACCATGAAAATTTTTACCTTCTTACTTTCATCAGCTTGTCTATCCCCTGTCTTTAATAATTTATCCTCAGACTTTAAAGAGCTAAGAAAAGTACCTATCTCTTCCTTAGGTACAGCCTTACCTATTCTTGGCTTGGCTTTCCCAGCCAGTTGGTTAGTGGTTCTTTTCCTTATTTCAGCCTTTGATTTATTTTCAGCAGGCTTTACTGTTCCTTGCAAGTGTTTACAGAGTTGCATCAAGCCTTTCTCAGTCTCCTCACAGGAGAAATTATCCTTCTGGTACCTGCCATACAGAGCGTCCTTAGTTCTTGGTAGAAGTTTTAAGGACACAATTGTAGAAAGTACCCAGTCTGCTGCCTTAACATCTTCGTAAGTACCTAAGGCCTTTAAATTACAACCTATCGCAATCCGAAAACTTTGCAAGGACTCATAATCATGTTTAGGAATGGGTAATTCAATCAGAGCCTTTAATAACTGGGTAATGGCTTGCTCCTTGTCTTCATAATTCTGCTTAAGGATAGCCAAAGCTGCCTCATAATTGCTTTCCTCCGCAGGTATTTCCTTTATCAGTTTGTAAGGCGTCCCTTTGACCTGTCGTAACAGATATGCGAGCTTGCTCACATTAGGAAGATCTGTTCTGTCATGGACTAAGTATTTAAACTGATCCCAAAAGGATTTCCAATTCTGCTCCCCATCAAACTCTGGAAGCGAAATTTGTGGTAATGCAGCCTTACTTGATTGTTCCACAGCTTTTGTTCCGTTGATAATACTGGCTAATTTAAATTCAACCAGCTTCACTAATGATAGATATTCCTCCAATTTACCTTCAAATTTGGAGGTTTCTGCTTCCAAAAGATCTTTATCATCAGCTTGTACGATGGCTGCTTCCAAGTTAGTATAACTTTCCTCGTACTTGGCCCATCTTTCTTTTAATTGGTTCAACGGACTACTTAATTTCTCCTTAATTGGAGGTGTTTCCTCTAATGACTGTTTACAGTCCAGTATAGCTCTCGTTACCCATCCTGCCTTACCACTAACTGATTTTTGCAACAAGGAAATAGACATTGTTACTGATTTCTAAGTTACGGGAGTACAACCCCTTTTTTTTTCCTTTTTTAATTTTACAACCCAGATTGACTGAACTCCATCGTTATTTATCATTTTAAATTTTGAGGGGTGTGGGAATAGGGTTTATGGCTTTAAACCTATCTCCCTGGGTTATTAAACCTCTGGGGTAATTTTGTCCTTCCCACACTCATGTTCCAAAATAATCACAATTCTCCGGAGCTCAGTAATAATTAACATTTTAAATTTTAAGGAGTGTAGGGATTTGCCTTATGGCTTTATACCTATCTCCCTGGGCTATTAAACCTCTGGGGCAGTCATTATCTCCACACTCATTACAGCATAGGACCACCCAAGGCCTGCACAGCATAGAACCTTTCCTTCTTATGCTCTATGTAATTTATGAATTTTTGCAGAACCGCTTCTCTGCCTTTATGATTCCAATGGATGCCATCTGGTTTTTGGTAGGCTTGGAAAGGCTTGGCATTGAAATGAATGAAATCCTGCCCTTTCCTAATCCTCTGTAACTTCCGGTTTATGGCCCTACTCATGAATCTGTAGGTACCATAACAAACAGATGCACCATATGGCAGGTTCCTAGGCTCAAGAAGGGTTATTGCTACTGCAGATTTACACGAGCCTTCAATGGCTCCTACCACTGCAAGTATATTTTCCACAATTTCATTAACATCTGAATCTTCACTGATGTCATTTCCTCCCAAAAAAAGAATAGTGCGATCATGCTCCCATTCTAATACGGCGTTCAGCCGCTCATCCTCGGAAAAGGAACTTGCCTTTCCTCCAGGAGCTCTGTATATACGTATTTCCACGTTTTCTACTTCCACGTGACGTGGTAATAAGCTGTGCCCTACGAAAGCTACCTTAAAGTCGCTCAACGCCTCTGCACACATCAGTCGTCCTCACTTGGGGCACCAAAATGTGAGAAAAAAAACAAGCGTCCTAGATACTCCTCACTGGAGAAAGTTATCTAAGTTTAACAGAGGTAAATTTGCATAAGTCTCGTGAGTAAATTAGGCAATTAAATCCCCTAACTCACCTACAAACACCTCTCATATACTAGCTAGTTCCCTAAGATTTGGCCAAATCAACAAGGTCACTTAGCTACGTATTGAGTCGAACAACAAGATGACGACGGGCGTGCTGTTTCGGTCTTTCCTGGGCAATCAGGCGTCCTCTGGGGGTGTATGTACAAGCAGCTACTAACTGAGTCAACTCTACTCAAGGAGTGTGCAAGATGGCGAGCTTCTTGTCCCTCATAGGATAGAAGAGTTGCCAACTATTGCTTAATTACGTCAAATACAGCTAACTTACTCCGTAAAATATACAAGGTGAATCTAACTTAAGCTAATCTTAGTTTTAATTAAACTAAACAAGATATTCCCCCTTTTCTACAGATAGATATACTGTATATACATTAAAACTGGCCTCCCGTTTGATCGTGGGCCTTTTCATCCTTACCACGTCATCCACGCAGGCACAGTTTAGGTCAATGGAAAATTCTCCAGTTTTACATTATGTACATAGTTGTCTACCAATGTTAAACGCAGTAGCATTTAATTTATTAATAATAAGAATTAACAGAACGTAATCTCTGGGTTTTTAAACCTCTCAAGTACGTTTTCCTCTGCCCTTTAACAATCGACAACTAAAGTAAAAAGCACAACAGCTCGGGGGGGAAATATTTCCCACATTAGGACACAGTAACCAATATTACATTAGACAGGAGAAGCATGTTAGGACACAGTACCCAATATTTCCATAATGCATGTTATCAAGAGTTGTGATCATGGAGACGGTTAACTTTATACTGGATGTACTGTATACAGTGAGTAATTCCTTTACATTGTCTCAAAAGTGCGTTAGAATCTAATGAGATTTGGCCCTCCTGAAACGGATTATTCAAGGTGTGTGAAGGAGTTAGATTCATGTTTCATTAGGCTGAAACCTCAGAAATGTAGAAGTATTATCAGTATTGAGCATAGCAATATGATGTCTAGCATTAACATATCCCTCTTCCTAATATTCACATATTTTTCAGTTTGGTGACATCATGCATTTCTGGTTCCATTAGTTTAGAAACAAAAATTGCTGATTTAATATCGATTCATTTGACAATTATTCAGACTACCCAGTAATTTTATTTTTCACTTAATTTACAGTATGGGTTTGGTCCAGTTTCACTGGACATTATAATGACAGTTCTTCACTTTTTTTTTTCTAATCCATCTCATCCCCTTTGTAATGATGGAATTGGGGCTGTTGTCCATCCCAAATGTGAACTAGAAAATATTAAAATATCTGCATTGTAGTTCATCCTCAACATGTAAAATCATTCTGATTGTCCCTCTTAACCCGCCGAGTCCCATCGACGTATGATGTACGTCGCAACTTTTTTCCGCGGACAGACCCAACGACGTACACCGTATGTCACACAATTGCAGGGCCCATTGTGTGCACATTTTTCAACATTCGCGGGTGATTTTTGGTAGGCATATGTGGGAGACCTTCCTCTACCTGCTGTCAAGCGGGGATACTGCCTGGCCCCTCCTAACCCCCCCTCCCCCCCACACTGGGCAATTCACTTGTTAGCAGTAAGCTGGCCAGTAAAGGTATGTTGCCCCACAGTCTCTCTAATGACAAAATTCACGGTGAAAGTGATTCCTGAGGTGGAGGACAAAGAAACAAAGAAACTAGAGGTAGAAACAAACAGAAGTGATAAGGTGGTAATGTTGTAAAGGAAGGTGCCATATACAGTACTGGGGTTTTGGGTAAGTGAACAATGCTAATAAACGCCTATATTATTGTGTGAAAACCATTATAGACTTTTACTACACATAAATTCGTGCCAAATAAATGAAATAAATACGTAATTTAAAGTGGCTTGAATTAGTCAATCCTTCCATAGTTCGTTTTCTTAGCCAGGTACCCTGAAAAAGAAGGAAAACGTAAGGTTGAGTGACACCTGTATCAACATTTTTTTACCTCAGGATCGCGATTTCACCATGAATTTTCGATGTTTCTCACCAAAAGCGAAGGTTTCAGCAAAAAAACAAAAAGTCGAAAATCAGTCGGGATCTGGGGGTAAGCTGGGTAAAAAACCGGTCGGGACTCGGCGGGTTAATGAAGTCTGACAGAAGCATACGGGCTCCATCCTGATATTCCCAAGTATTTATCTTTACTTTTTCTCTCACTTAATGATTCAAATAGAAGGGAAAGATTGTACCATCCTAAAACAATAGCATCATCCATATTTTATTAATTCTCTCCGACAAGGAGAGTATATTTTCACCCCTGTTTGTTTGTTTGTTAGCAGGATTACTCAGAAATTAAAGAAGAGATTTGGACCAGATTTGGTGGGTAGAAAACCCATGCCCCAGGGAACAATTGATTAACTTTTGGGACTACACATCTTACAGTAGTACAGGTTCTGGATCCAGAAAACACTTTTGCAAAACCCTAATTATTGATGAGAAAACCTAACCCATTATGAAGAGTGGTTTGGAAATTATGTGGCCCTTGCCAGAGAGATGCAGTCCACTGAGTGCCCCTCTAACTTCCTTTATTTATTTGAATGCTGGCTAGAGAACTTCTTTGGTGATATCTTAATACAGGTCTCTATCATTACAATACCACTGATGTACTCAAATATGAGGAGCTGTACTGAACATTCTATCCCAAAATGTACTTACACTCAAGCTTTATCTTTTTGCTGTAGGTCTGGTAGCAATATGGTGAACAGTGAAGGACAATGGGCACAGGTGCAGGCAGGGGAGGCTCAAGTCAAGGGATGTACTGCCACCGTCCGTGACCTGACCCACAAGAGTGGATACCAACCCTCGGGGGTGGACACAGAGGCAGACTCACAACACCACCACCACTCCAACAAAAAGAAGCACAGGAAACATCGGTAAGAGGAGAACTGCTACCGTTTGAATAAATTCAGGATTTGCAGTTGCAGTAGTTGTTCCCTATGCAGTCTGACTGAAGAGCCCAAGTCGCTAAGGAAGGCCACAGCTGAGACCAGGCTTTCCCACAGAGCTCTCAAGGAATGTATGTTGCGTTGTTGGTGCAGGTGATTGTATGCAATGCATTCTTCCATAATGTGCTTAATAGTATGGGGTGCTGTGTTGCATCCTGGACAGGCATCAGCAATGGAGTCATCCAGCCTCTTCTGATAACTCAAGAGGGCTGGATGATGCCAATATCTCAGCCTGGCCAGGTGGAGCCCTGTCCTCACAAGGGAGATGGGATTCAGAAAGGTTGATATCAGGAGGCCGTGCATACAGCTGTGTGTTGTCTTTAAGTGACTGAATGGAGCAGCGAGTGATTCGAGTATGGATATGCTTCTGGAAGGTGGGCGAGGGGGAAGAGATGACAGTATTTGTGTATGATATCGTGTGCTGGGTGTTGTTTTGATGTTCCTTGGCGTGTGTGGATGTGCTGCCATGTAGTGTAGTTATGTTGTGGGTTTGTGGAGGCTGCGTGGAGAATTTGGGTGCCTCTCATGTCTAGTTGATCCTTGACTTCAAGGATTTTGGTTTCTTGGTGTAGGTGGTCTGTTGGTGTAGTAGCAGTGCAGCCTGTGATTAATTTTAGGGCCTTGTTCTGTATGGTCTGTAGAGTGTTGTAGTGTGTGATGTTAGAAGCCCAAGCAGGGCTTGCATAATTCATCACTGAATGTATATATTGTTTTTATACTGTGGTGGTGGTTTCTTTGTTGTGTCCAAATGTTGTATGGACAAGTGACCTTAAGCCTTAAGGCATTGAGTCTTGGTGTTAATTTATCTTTAATGTTTGTGATGTGTTGTCTAAATGACAGTGATGTATGCTACACCAAGGATTTTGTGTTGTGTGTGAGTGCATGGTAGGGGAGTGTTGTTTATGGTGAGGTGTGGAATGTGACTGTGTTCTGCTGTCCAGTGTGTGAGAAGGGTCACTGTAGATTTAGCAGGGGGCATTTTGAGCCTGTTTGTGGTAAACCATTCGTGTAGTGTGTTGAGGTAAGATTGGAGGATATGTGCAGCTGTGTTTGCATTTTGGTGTGTACTTGAAAGTATTTTGTCATCCGCATAGGAAGCTATGTGTATTTGTGGTGTGTGGGGCTTGGGTATGTCGTGCATGTATATAAGTTGAAGGGAGTAGGGAACTAAACAGATCCTTGGGGGACGCCATTTGCATAGTTTCTGATGTTCGATGATTGACCGGCAAATGTTACATGCGCACATCTCCCTGCTACGTAGTTTGCCATCCATCTTTTTGTGTTATTGTGCATGTTTATGTTGAATATTTTGTTTGTGAGCTTGTGGTGGGGGATAGCATCAAAAGCTTTGCTAATGTCTAGTGTGACTAGGAGTGTTCTATGTGGTGGCCTAGCTGAATTGATGCCATCAAAAACTCTTTGTGTAATGTCTGTAAGAAGAGTGTTTGTAGAGTGTAGACTAGTGGTCTAAAACCATGTTGTGATGGGGCTAGGGGGATGTAAGGTGTAACTAGTTGTAATACCAGTTGTTCAGTGATTTGGAGAGGGTGCAGAGGAGTGTGATGGGGTGGTGTGAGGAAGGTAATGTGTGGTCTTTGTTGGGTTTGGGGATAGTGATGATAGTGCCATGCTTCCAGATGTTGGGTATTATGTTGTGTGAGTATCTGTAGTTTGATATGTTGGTGAGTGCTTGTATGCCTTGTGGTCCAAGGTGTTTAATGTGTATGTTGCTTATGTTGTCTGGTCCACAGGCAGATGAATGCTTGAGGTTGCTAATGATGTGCTTCGTCTGGTTGTATGTGAAAAGTGCAAAGTATGGGTCTGTGGAGAACTGTCTCTTACATCGGATGATTCATCGGTCGTTGCGATGGGGGTTCAGTTGGCTGACATGTGAAAAGTGATTGATGAGAGTGTTTGCTTTTTGTTTGTTTGAGGATATGGTGTCTGTTGTTGTGATGGCAGTGTGTGATTGTGTAGTGTTGCTTTTGGAGAGAGTAATGCTATTTAGTGTTTTGTGGAGTTTGCTGGTATTTGTTTTGTGATCAGGTGTTTGGAGAAAATTATTCCAGTTTAGTGTTTGCTGTTCTGATATCTTCTTGTTTATTTGAGTATTGAGTTCTTGTATTTGTTGTACGGTGTCTTGTGTATGGGGTGTTGGGGAGTGTTGTAGTGTGTCATGTTGACTGATGAAGCCTTGAATTTCTGGTGAGAAGTTGAGATTGTCTCTCTTTCTGTTTTTCCTCTATGGATGTGTCTTCTGTATGCATTTTGAAGAACTGTATTGAAAGTGTGCACAGTGATGTTGATGTTTGTGATGGGTGTACTGTTTAATGTTTCAGTGTTGTCCTGTTTCAGTTGTGAAGGCCTCCCAGTTGGCTCTCTTATAATTAGTGTGTGTGTGTCAGTGGCCAGCTTGGGTGATTCTGATTTGGTAGTGATGATGATTGGGAGGTGGTCAGAGCCAAGGGGTTTGATCTCTCTCCAGGATGTTGTGGAGGTGAGGTTTCAGGAGCAAAAGGTGATGTCTGGGGATGATGAGAGGAAGAGGGCTTGGTGTGGGATATGGGTATGTTGATGGAGATTAGATTTTTTTTTTGTTTTATGCAATGAAGAAGGAACCAAAGGCCACAGGCCTGCATACTGTTCCTTCCAAGAAAAAGCAAAAACAACACAAAAGAGAGCCAAATTCAAGATCCCTTCATTTCGAGATGCCTGGACACACTGCGTTTGAAAGACTGGAGATCATAGGAAGTAGGAAATACAGACAGAGGAAGACAGTTCCAGAGTTGACCAGTTGCATAAATGAAGGACTGGGAGTAACGATTAACTCTTGCGTTAGAGAGTTGGACAGAAAAAGGATGAGAGTATGTTGCTAGATGGGTACTACGTGCCCGTCGTAGAGGTGGAGGGATGCAAGCAGACAGTTCAGAGGAACATTGACCGTTGAAGTAGCGATAGAAGAGGGCTAAAGATGCAACAGTTCGGCGAAGAGACAAAGGTTGAAGAGGATCAGTAAGAGGAGGAGAGTTAATGAGACGAAAAGCCTTTGACTCCACCCTATTGAGAAGAACTGCACGTGAGGAGCCTCCCCACACATGAGAGTTGTACTCCATACACGGGTGAATAAAACCCGTGTACAAGGTCAACAACTGTGCAGGGGTAAAGAAAGTTCGGAATCGGTTTAGCACACCTAATCTCTTGGATGCAGATTTCACAAGAGAAGTAATATGTTCTTTCCAAGACAAATCCCGAGAGAATGAAACCCCAAGCATGTTCAAGGATGATGCAGGACTGAACTGGACATTATTAAACATTAGTGGGTAATCCTGAGGAAGATTTTGTCGGGTTGATAAGTGTAAGAACTGAGTTTTTGATGCATTAAAAATAAGATTATTTTTACCCCAATCAGAGATACGAGCCAAGTCAGACATTAGGTGTGCCATAGCCTCATCCTTTTTTTGTGGAAGTAACTGCTGAGATGGACGTTGCAGAAGCCGAATGGAAAGGTGAAGGGTGGAATCATCAGCATATGAGTGGATAGGGTTAGATGTACAGCTTAGAAGGTCATTGATGAATAAAAGGAAGAGAGTTGGTGATAGGACAGAGCCCTGAGGAACACCACTGTTGATAGGTCTAGGAGAAGAACGATGGCCATCTACAGCAGCGGCTATAGAACGACCAGAAAGGATGCTAGAGATGAAGGCACAGATAGAAGGATAGAAACCGTAGGAGGGCAGTTTGGAAATTAAAGATTTATGCCAGACTCAATCAGAAGCTGTACAAGCTGCTCTACGTCATTAAGGATAGAAAAGATGTAGGCTTGTTCACCAGGTGGATCAGTGAAAAGAGAGGAGAGCCAAAGGTAGTGGTGAACATTGAAATCTCCTAGAATGGAGATTGCAGAGAGAGGAGAAATGGATGGGTTAGAAACAGTCCCCATAAAGTAATGCAAATAATGCTGAAAATATAAAGCAAGTGAAGTGGGCACTTTGTTCATAAAATTTTTCTTCTGATGTTGACTCAGAAGTAATGCAACAGGGTAACATGTAGGCTAAAAACGTTTTTACATCATTGATTTTTATACATCCATCCATCATCCATTCCTATGTCGCCCCACAGAGGAGCGTAGGAGCCCGGGGCTAGGCAAGTTGGCCCTAACATTTAAGATGAGAGTGACAAGTCTCACTCATCCCTGAGTGGCATTACATGAGCAATAAACCCCAACCACCCCTTGGATATGAACCTTCACCAGCTCTATCCGATTGGAGAGCCGTAATTACCCACTAAACCACCAGGTGCCAAATTATATGGTTACCACCCAGCATAGTAAATGGTTTCCTGGTGTACAGGAAACCATCTGGCTTGTCACTCAGTGTAGAGTCCCAAAGGCAAAAGGATGAGGAAAGAATGAAGGAAAGAAAGAAGAGAGAGTGTAAAGTAACCCATAGGCAGAAGGACAAGAAAAGAGAGACAGAAGAGGATTGAAGGAAAGAAGGATGGAGGAGAGGAAAGGGCAGACACCCGAGAGCAGCACTACATCGAGTGAGTGGATGGTGAGCGCCCCCACCTACCGTCATTGATTTTATTGATTTATGAATTTTAAAAGGTTGCATTCAGTGTAATACTGTCAATGCATCATTTCAGTAAGATGCAACATTGAACAATTTATATTTAAAAATATTAAGTATGTCCATGGAGGTGTTTCCCAGACTTACGGTATGATCAGGGTAGGAAGAATGGGCACCTTCACAAACTCAGAATTTGCCAGTGATCGCTGGATAATTTAATTAGGAACTCTGTCAACTATTCCCAGCTCGCACATCCATATATTTTCTAAAATCCTTCCATGATATTTAGTGATAAAGAGTACATAACTTCAGTACTGTAATCACTGGTCATTATACTAGTTTTCTATATATGATTTACTAAGTAAAATACTGCCAAACAGTTACTAGAATACACAAAACGACAAGTGGTCCTCTAGCATTCATCACATTATTAGAAGTCTCGCTGCATGTTTAATTTGAAACTATAATAAGTTAATTATTAGTGGTAGGTGGGGGCACTCACCATCCACTCACTCGCTGTAGTGCTGCTTTGGGTGTCTGCCCTTTCCTCTTCTTTTCTTCCTCTTCTGTCCATCTTTCCTTCATTCTTTCCTCTTTCTTCTGCCTGCAGGTGACTTTATGCTTCCTCTTCTGTCTTTCCTTCGTTCTTTCCTCTTCCTTCTGCCTGTGGGTGACTCTACACTTGAATGACAAGCCAAATGGTTTCCTGTACACCAGGAAACTATTTACTACGCTGGGTAGTGACCATATAACCAAATTATGGTGCCTGGTGGTTTAGTGGGTAATTAAGGTGATCCAATCGTATTGAGCCTGAGTAGGTTTATATCCAAGGGATAGTTGGGGTTTATTGCTCATGTAATGCCATACAAGGATGAGTGAGGCTGGTCACTCTCATCTTAAATGTCAGGACCAACTTGCCTAGCCCCTGGTTCCTACGTTCCGCATTGGGCAACATAGGATTGGATGATGGATGAATGGATATTAGTTATCAAAGAGGTTAATGTTTCATCTGGCAAATGCTGAAGGAATATACCGACGATATGTTTTTATTAAAAAAAAAAAAAAAACGCAATTTATGAAGCCGAAATCATGTGAAGACGAAGCTGCCGACTGAAATCCCGAGTACCGATGTTTCCAGGAAGACAACAGCAAAACTTGGTGTGGACGTGTGCATACAATCTTCATCTGACTCCTATAAATATTTTACAGCTAAACAATTTCATGTTAGCATTATGTGTAGACATATATGTCTGAAAGTGTTATTTGATTAAAACTATAATAAAAGACATGGCTGGGATTGTAAGTACAATACTGTAGTTGGTTTTAAGCTGCGAAGAATACCTGTCCCAATGTTTAGACGGTTAGTTTTGTTTAGTGATTCCCTTCAGCTTTATCATAATGAAGCTTCTTTTCCTTATTTTATTGAGTACATATGTTCATATAATTATACTTATGAAGTGATAAAAGAAACATTTACAAAACAGTCATTTAGTTGACTGCATTTTTATTTTTCAAATTAAATTATCAGGTGAAGATGGCAACTTTGGGGAGTTTGTGAATGCTGCTGTTGTTTGACTGCTGCATGATGTTATGTCCATTGTGTGTTAAATTTTATGAAAATTGTATAACTCTGGCATCAGATTTCACACCACCTCTGAGTTTGATTTAGGATGGTATAATATGAAATTATTTGAAATTGCTGTAAATGACATTGTGGGACCATGATGTGACATTACAAATTGCAGAGTTATAGTTGTCCATCTTTGTCCATTGTACAGAAGATTCTTTTTAACCACATCCATATTGGATATTATATTTTTGACATCTGTTGATGTAATAATCTGAACTGCTGTGCTAGGACCTTGAATTCCTTATACAGTAATCTCTCTACTATCCGGACGTCCTCTATCCGGATACATCACTATTCGGACATCGTGGGCCGATGGCCGACCCCCCCCCAAAAAAAAAATATATGACCGCATTAGTTTGAATTTCCCGCCCACGCCGACTAGCTCCCTTCCCGCTCAATCTCCCTCCTACTAGTTCTGTCTCAACTCCCGTGAACAGTGGATGACTGTCCGATCGTTTGCGGTATTTTCGTTCTTGTTTAAATAATCAAAAGTCACAGTGCTAAGGATTAAGTGTAGTTAAACACTGGATTACTGGACATGCTTCAAGAGCAATTATGACCACTGTAAAAACCTTAGAGATGGGGGTAAACAACAATCATGGACTGTAAGTAAACATTGTCAACTGCTAAATATTTTCCATAATTACTTCTAAATCCTCATTCTCTGGTTGCATTTTATTTACTTCATGCTTTGTGTCCCATATTTGAGTGCACAGGCTGTGAAAGAGGTGATTTTCTTAGTGATTACCATGTCTTTTACATACATTCACTATCTAGTCAACTGGTGAATATTTTTGCCCCACACACCTCTAAATCATAATTTTTCTGGTTATATTTTATTTACTTCATGCTTTGTGTCCCATATTTGAGTGCACAGGCTGTGAAAAGGTGATTTTCTCAGTAATAATCATGTCTGCCTTACTCACCTCAAAATCATCATTTTTGGGTTAAAATTCAATTAATTCATGCTTTGTGCCAATTATTTATGTGAATGGGGTCTTAATTAAGTGCTATGCATGTCCAGGAGGGAGGTAGGTAGGTGGTTTTCTGATTTAGGTTAGGTTAGGTTAGGGTCAAGAAAGACTGGTGCTGTCGGTGAATAGTGAACACCTTTGCCATACCTAACTCTTTTTCTGGTAACAATTTATTTATTTGATGCTTTGTAACCCATATTTTAGTGCATAAGATATGAGAAATGATGATTTTCATAGTGATAGCCACGTCCAATACTTATTTACACTAAGCTGCCAACTCATGAACATCTGTGCCTTACTTACCTCAAAATCATCATTTTTGGGTTAAAATTCAATGAATTCATGCTTTGTGTCCATTATTTAATGCATATGGTGTGAGAAAGGGTGATTTTCATAGTGATTTCCATGTCTGATACTTACACTTGCTGGCAAGTTGTGAGCACCTATGCCTTACTCACCTCTAAATCATCATTTTTTGGTTAAAATTCAGTTAATTCATGCTTTGTGTGCATTATTTATTTGAAAGGAGACTTAAATAAGTGCTATGCATGTCCAATAGGGAGGTAGGTAGGTGGTTTTCTGATTTAGGTTAGGTTAGGTTAGGGTCATGAATGACCAGTGCTGGAGCTTCAGGGCCACTATCCGGACAAGACCACTATCCGGACATGCCTTTGGCTCTATTACGCCGGATAGTGGAGGGATTACTGTACATTTCCAAGAGGAGGTTGGTTGATTATGTAAAAAATTCTGTCATATGGAAGTTGGTTATTTATCCATTAATGTCCAAGACTACAGTAGGCTAGCCAAATGCCTTTGCATATCACAAATGGTATTATGAGACTGGCTTTTACAGTTTTTCCCACTTCACAGAAGGAAATTTAGTGAAAACCATAACTTCGCAATGATAAGTATGTCATTACAGTGAATCAGTCCTAGGGCTAACTATGCTATTATTACTGATGTCTCTTTAGAGCTATCTATGGTATTATTTGTAATTTCTGCAAACCTGTAGATTGCACAGCAGCATTGCCAGCTGCAGAAAGGGGCTGCACGGTTTTGCTGTGCTTGTTATTACGGTATTACAGTAGTGTATTTAGTCTACTTATATGTTAAGGTTCATTATATGGATGGATTAGTATCACTGTATTTTCAAACTATATGTGTTTTTGAATTAAGAAAGGATTATTGAAGAATGTTGGATGATGCATAAACATCAAATATAATTTAGTCCAACCCCTCTCTAGGTCGCGCTCTCGGTCACCTTCAGAGGCCAAGAACAGCCGGCTTCCAGATGAGCTGCGTCGCCATCTGGATTTTGACCTCCAGCGCAGCCAGGGTCTCAGTGAAGCTCAGCTGCGGCAGATTCCATACACGCGTGTTGAGACAGCTAAGACCATCAAAATCAAGTACACATCACCCAAGACCAAGAGGCACAAGAGCCCTCGCAGATCTAAGAGGTGAGAATAGGAAGGCAGATACAGTAAACTCTCAATTATCCGTCAGCGCAATATCCGGCCCAGTGCAATACCTAGCTCAGATACAGTGTCTTGGCTCTATTTACCCGTACCACGCTAGTGACGTAGATTTACATCCCCTTCAAAAACGCCGGAGACATAGATCTACGTCCTGCAGCATTGAGAAGTCATTGCAAGCAACCAAAATAAAATGGAAGGAAGTAACGTATCTCACTAACTTCAAACATTTCTCTGCTACGCCTACAACACTGATTTAGGAGCGCGGGAGGGGAGTGAGTCTTCACAAGCTCACAGCCACTCTGCTTTCTCAGTGGCACCAGCCTGACTCGATTCAACCAACTTTTTGGCTTTGGTGATTATTGTACTTTTATTAGTGCCGTGGATCGTATATTGATGTATTAAGCCCATTTAGTCAAGGAAAAATGTCCAAAATCGGTTCACAAGTTCACAGCCACTCTGCCGTCTCAGTAACCTCAAAGATTTCGGAGGTAGAGTGGCACCAACCTGACTCAATTCAACCAACTATCTGGCTTTGGTGATTTCTTTTATTAGTGCCAGGGATCTTATATTGATGTATTAAGCCCATTTAGCGAGAAAGAAAAAACTCCAAAATCGACTGGCATAGAGGGGTATCAGTCCCCCCTCCCCCCCCAGCACAGTATGAGTTAAAGCAATATTCGGCTAAATTATATAGCATCCAGTGCCGAAACAGGAAGTAACCAGTGGTCTAGTCCAATATCCAGTACTGAGGTGTCTTGACTTGCTTGTAAGCGGTGGCCAACCAGTGCCAATGGAAATCTCAAAACTCGAGAACCAATGAAAACACCAGCTATGCGCCAGCCAATCAGAATCCGTCGTGGACATTGCTTATCCAGCACGCCAAGAATACCTCTGCGTTCTCATTCTCATCAGTGGATGTCGTAGAGTCAAGATGTGCCTGTGTGCCCTCTAATCTTCTGACCATATGGTTGCAAAATCCTGGTGCTTTGACTAACTCTGTGGTTCCCTGTGTTTGAGCTCCTGTACTGTATTGTAATGCAAAGCTGATGGCCTGTCAATGCTCATGTACAGTCGGCCACAGGAAAAAGTATACACCTACGTTTCGTGTGTGAGTGAAAATATCTGGTAACACTGTCCTGAGCAGAAATGACTAAATGAAAAAAATGATCTGCAATGTATGTTTTACTCATACATATATGTTATAAATACATGTGTTATGAATAATTTGCAAGTGTCTTATTTTTATATTACAAGTAATATATTATATCCCATGGTATTACAAGCTTGTTGCCGCATGGGACTGCAGTTATCGTATGGGTCCCTCCCCCCTCCCCTGTCTTGCTCATACCCTCTTCTCTTTACTAGTAAAAGTAGGGAGAGGAGTGGGGAGAAAAGTAAAGAAGGGGAAACAGAAAACAGAGATATGCGTCTAATGGATGTTGTTCATGGTTATTCATTATGTTTCTATTGCCCTATCAATCCCGGCAGGCTAGGGACAGTGTATGTGTTGTTTGCGTTGTGTGAAGATATTGAGGAGGAATTTCTCTGAAGGGTTCTAGGCCTTGGGGAAACTATGAATGTTCCATATTCGTGTTACCATCTGACACAGGAGCTGCCACAGGAGGGCCACAGCAGAGTCCTTGCCTTCTTATGTTCTTAAGTTCCTATGTTATTTTTGTGGTAGTAATTTATTTCATTGCACTTCCCCTGCTCAACCTCTGTCTCCTCCCTCTGTCTCTTTCTCTGCCGTCCCTCCTCTGCCACTCTCTCTTCCCCCCCTCCTCCACCTCTCGACCTCCACCATTACCTCCATTAATGCTTCGAATCCTCTCTGCAAGTTGAGAAGCGAGTATGATCATGAAAGATATATAAAAGAAGGAAACAATTTAAATTTTTAATGGTTTATACACATTCCGAATGTTTCACTAAACGTGGGATCCACACCTACCGAATGAACACGAACATGCACTAGCGAATAGGTCTTTCATCGATAAGTGTGTGGTTAGATGCCGGGCACTAAAAAACATGCACGACCACATGATATTTTAATCCATTGGTTGTCCGTTGTGGCGGAACAAACATATACACATAAGAAACGTTCACTCTTCTTCATTCGCTAGCGGTTGTTCTCTTTCGTTCGCTAAGTGCGGGCCCACCTTAACAGCATTCACCATAATAGTGGTAGGTGGTGGCGACCATCATCCACTCACTTGATGTAGTCCTGCCTACTTCTTCCTTAGCCTGTATCATTCTCTTTCTGAGCCTGCCCTCCTCTCTTCCTATTTCTCCCAGCTTTCCTGTCACTTCTTATTGCTTTTCTTTCCTTTACAGGTGGCTTTACATTGAGTGACAAGCCAAATGGTTTCCTGTAAACCAAGAAACCATTTACAACGCTGGGTGGTAACCATATAACCAAACCATACGTGCCCCCTACGTGTCAACAAGTGGGTTGGTGGAGGATTAGTGCCCCTCCCCGTAAAACAAATAACTCAGAGTCAAATGGCCACCCCTTACGGGATTGTGGCGTCTGGCAATAGATTGATAGACCATAATTAACATGTTGTCACATCCATTACTATTATCGTTGCATATTCAGAAGTCCACTGTTGCAACATTTTGCTAAACCAACACTAGCATAACTGTGATATGGCTGAGAGTTATTATGTTGCTGTTAACAAGTATTTCAGGGCACTTCGTCATAGTCAATATTTTTCTCAGTTCTGAGACATTTGGAATTGTAAAGTAGTAGTAGTACTATTACGTAAACTGGCTTTGTTAGATAGCGCTTTTGCTGGGAGGTAGCCGAATCCCTTGGTTACAAAAGAGCTACGCCTAGGCCGGGTAAATTCCTCTGTTGTTAACAGCAACTAATAATTATGGCAGTAGTCCAAAACAAAAAGTTGGTCACCATCTCCACGATGTTATGTGATGGAGACAATAAAACTGCAGAATAGGGTCGGAGTTATTATATAGGAGATAAAGAAGAAATTAGAACAGGTGAACAGAAGTTATAAACATGTGCTAGAGAGGGTGGGAGTGATCAGGTGGAGGTGGGAGGGAAATTGAGGGGGTGATGGGGGAGCTGAGTTTCATTGTGTGTCTGGATGCGCAGTTCCAATGTTACCAGGTTAAACACAGACCTTACGGCTAAAATGTGTGTACTTATTCCTGTGGCCGACTGTACAAGTGCTCTGTCGTGGTTGTTAAACTACCCCTGTGATGTTTACCGTACTGTTTATGAGTGCAAACTCCCAGTGCTATTTCTCCCCGTCGATGCTAATTCTTGGTGAGTATGTACAATAGTACTCCATGTACAGTAGCTACTGTATTACTTTACTGTATACAGTAGTTTTTATATGCATATTTTTCATCCTTTACTCAAGGTGAAGGTTTTAGGATAAAGGGTCAAGACAGATAGAATCACAATACAGTATCTGGCTCAAAGCCGAATGTTGAGCCAGATATGCAATATCTGTCACTTCACGTTATTCAGCTTAGGGCTTGGCTGAATTGCAAAGGATAATTGAGAGTTTACTGTGCTGTATAAGAAAAATTGTAAGAGAGAGAAGATGGAAGAGAAAATAAAGTACCCGGTACTGTACTGTACTGTAGAAGGATGAGTAGAGCAGTGGATGTAAGAATGGATAAGTTGGTGGAGAAAATGTAGATACTGTATATGGGTAGGGGAGTATAGAGTAGGAAAGTAGATGCATGATTATGAGTAGGCAGAGGGTAGCAGATATAAAAGTAGAGGAGGAAATTTAAGAGCAGGAGCAAATCAGAGAAAAGAAACAGTAACTGGAGAATAGATGTAGGAAAGGAGTGTAGATGTAAGAAGAGAGGAATAGAATTAAGAGTAAGAGATCAGATGCAAGAGTAGGGGAGTAGATGTAAGAACAGAAGCAAATTAAAGTGTAAAAGAGCAGAAGAGTATGGAATAAATGTAATAGCTGGACACTAGATGCAAGAGTGAGAGAGTAGATGTAATAGCTGAGCAATAGATGCAAGAGTCAGAGAGTAGCTGTAACAAAAGTGAATGGATGTATGAGTAATAGAGTAGATTTCAGAACAGATGTAAGAGTTGGAAAGTAGTTGTAAGCGTAGGGAAGTTGATGTAAGAGTAGGGTAGTAATACAGTAGATGTAAAAGTAAGAGAGTAGATGTTTGAGAAGTATTAGATAGAAATGAGTGTGATTCAAGGATAGTACTGTAGATAACATAGTGGAGGTAAGAGAAGATGCATTAGTAGTAGGGCAGTAGATCAAGAGTTTAGAGAGAATAATTCTAGCCAAGGACCCTCATAGCTCTGTACATTGGAAGGAGGGAGATTGTAACTGGTGTGCCCTTTTCTGATTCATGTTGTACAGAAGTTCAGACTTTTAACCTGTTAGCTTGTAGGTACTCGCTTATGCTGAATAAAGTCAGTTAGTGATAGTAAGAAAACTTTTAAAATGAAAATGTCAGCATCATATTGCTTCCACCCTTGTCACTACAAGGGCGTTCTCCTTATCTGGGTATACTTATATGGAGGGAGAAAAAATTTATGATATACTCTAATGATTCTGAAGCAGTTAACCCCAGAGCATGATAATGCCTTTGTTATTTATTTCTTGGTACTGACAGGTCCCATCCAGTCCACCTGGATGTAACAAGCTAATTGGATTGGATGGAACTGGCCAACAGTCAATAGATCAGAGTGGAAAAAGATGGGAGAGGCCTTTGTCCTGCTGATGATGATGGTGATGATGATGATGATTCTTGACAGGTACCAGTACAGTATTTTATTCAGCAGAGAGGCATCTCTTAGGTGGGATAATGGAATTTCCATCTAACACTTTCACTACCAGTTATCTTTCTTCTGCTGAATAAAATAACTTTGTGGTATGAATAATGAAATGGAAGAAGTATCATAGAACTAAAGCACTTAGCAAGAGATGGTCTGGTACTGGTACCTCCTAAAATTTTCTGTCTTCCTCCCTGCACTGACTGCAGCAACTCCAGTGATCGTAAAGCCACCCCTCCAGCTGACGGGGAATCACCACCACCCCCATACACACCTTCCCCAGCCAACAAAACCAACACACTGCCCAAGACCTCGCACAAGGTATGTTCCTGTTCACCCATACTTAAACATACACACAGTCATTATCAGTCTTTATCTGCTACGGTAAAATGATCCCTTGGTTATTGTGCATAATCGGTACTCTACCTAGTGTGTGATAATGAAATGTGAGATAACAAAAGCACAGAACCCATGAGATTTATCCTAATTGTTACCAGGCACCCCATTTGTAAACCCAAATTTTCCCATTTACAAGAATTTTTGCCCACTAAATACATGCATACTGTAATGGTATGTATCAGAAACACACATAGGCATGGTTAGGTTAATAGAAATTGATGAAAAGGGCACAGTAAGAAAGAAACATGTACCACATAGAGACCCGAGATGTGCTTGAGGTAAGGGGTTGTGAGGCTATGGAGACTTAATGGTGTCCACCACCTGAGATCAGTTCCTCATGGAGGGACTTATATTTCAATCCCTCAAGGCCATCAGAAACCACAGATTTTGTACCATTTTTGTCAGCAGAAACCAGCTAAGGTGTACAAAAATTATGTTTCTAGCTCTAAAATGCACAATAACAGAGAAGTGCAGATTTTCATCTAGCTTTGATTACAAAACCATTATAAACAAGTGTGCAATAACCAAGGGATCTAAGGGGTTGTGAGGCTTGGGGATGGAGACTTAATGGTGTCCACCACCTGAGATCAATTCCTCATGTAGGGACTTATCTTTCAATCCCTCAAGGCCATCAGAAACCACAGATTTTGTGTCATTTTTGTCAGCAGAAACCAGCTACGGTGCACAAAAATTATATTTTTAGTCCTAAAATGCACAATAATGGAGAAGTGCAGATTTTCATCTAGCATTGATTTCAAAAACCGTTATAAACAAGTGTGCGATAACCAAGGGATCTCTGTACTGTAATTTCAAACAACTCAAGGTCTTTCTGACTCTCTACCTGTTCTGGCAGTCAGGCCAGGCGTATTCCAGTCAGGTCACCCAGTTCTAGTCAGACCCTTCATATCAATTCCAAGTCATTCATGTTAGTTTCAGTCTATTAAGATCACCCAAGTCTCATTAGATCAAGTGAGGTCCCTTTCAGTCATTTTAGACTCCTTTTAGCTACAGGTACAGTATTTCAGGTTAGTTTCCATAGCTGCTATGGCCTAGTGGATGAAGCATTTGCTTTTAACAAAGGGGTGAGACTAAGGGCCATTGGTTGGTAGGAAGAGCACCTCATTACTAATTAGAGGCAGCTCCTTAGCTCCTCAAGGAGAGGGGCTGATTTAAAATTGTATCAGGCTCTTAGGTCCTTTTATATCCATTTTTATCCAGCTGGCTGTTTCAGGTGTAGCTAAATCAGTTCACTTGTTAGATTCATCCAGATTCATTCATATTGACTATGATCCATCCTGATTTGTTTGTTATTATTTCAGCCACATTCAGATCCAGTCAGGTCAACATGATCATTTTAGGTTCATTAACAGTCAGGTCAGGTTACTTCCGGTTAGATAATTCTTATATCATTCAGCCCCAGTCACATCAGGTCCTCCGGTCATTTTAGGTCCGCCAGATCCATTCACTACAACACTTGAGCATTTACGTATTTGTAATATACAGTAATCCCCCATTTATCCAACATAATAGAGCATGTCCGGAAAATGGATCCGTCCGGATAATGGACTTCTCCCCTGGCCCTCCTACGCACATAACCTAACCTTGAAAGCTATTGTAAAAGGCCACAGCAGTACATTGTACAACACTTGTTCCTGTTGTTTTACACTACTCCATCTGGTCAAGCAGACCTATAAACCACCGCCAAGCAATTACCATGGTCAAGCAGACCCATCGAACAGTTGACATCAGCATGCCGGGAGAAGTCCATAGCCCTCTGTTCGACATTGGGTCTGTCTGAGTAGCGCCCAGATTTGTAAAAGGAAGTGAAGTGAGATGCTTGGGGCATGGTGACAGCCACGCTCGCTCATCTCATACCTCATCTCATCTCTCTCTCTCTCTCTCTCTCTCTCTCTCTCTCTCTCTCTCTCTCTCCAACTTTCATTTTTACTTCACATATTTTTGTCTTTTCACCTTCATCTTTATCTTCCCATTCATTTTTACCTTTGCTTTTACGTTCACTTTGACATTCACATTTACTTTCATATTCACTTCCAAGCTCACTTTCACTTTCACATTCACCTTCACTATTACTTTAATTTTCATTTTCAATTTCAGTTTTGCCTTCACCCTCACTTGCATCTTTACTTTCTGACTTTCATGTTTGCATTTACTATTACATTCATTTACTTTCACTTTCACCTCTCTCTCTCTCTCTCTTTCTCATACACACACATGAAACACTCATATGTACACATACAGTACATAATCTTTCCCTCACTCAAATATGCACATATGTCCATACATTCTCAAGTGTACACCTACTGGGAATGGCCGAGGGGGTTTCTAGCGGATGCTGGGTGAACTACTGAGCCAGATAGCGCAGCGCCACGAGGCTATCATCCGAGCAGGCGAAAATGTTCACGTGGCCATAATTTCCACCTGGACACAAGCATTTTACCCAAATAAAATGGAAAAATGTACATCCAGGTTATGGCTCATACGGATAGCCTAATGGACATCCAGATAAATGGGGGATTATGGTACAAGATTTAAGCCAGGCTTGCATTGTCCTGTTTCCATATGTACATTTATCCAGTCTCTTCTCTTTCTGTCCAGGACAGCATAGGCGACAGAAGTGGTGGTCCAGAAGACAAGGGTGGAGGTGGAGGAGGAGGGGGAGAGGAGCTGGTGAATGGAACACTGCGGCCTTCTGAACCCAGGTACTTTCTCCTCATGCACGACCTGTATGTTTAGACAGTGCACCTTAGTCATATTCAAACTTTACAGGATTGTATTAACCCATTCAGTTAGATAACTTTTTTTTTTTTTTTCAAGGCCACTCATATTGAAGTGATTAATGAATGGTACTACAAACCTCACCCGTTCAAAAAGTCTGTCTTAAAGCTGAAGAAAAGAAACCATTTACTTCGCTGCATGGTAACCATATAACCAAATTATGGCACCTGGTGGTTTAGTGAGTAATTAGGCACTCCAATTGGCTTGAGCCGATGCAGGTGTACATCCAAGGGGTGGTTGGGGTTTATTGCTCATGTAATGCCACTCAGGGATGAGTGAGGCTGATCACTCCCATCATAAATGTCAGGACCAACTTGTCTAGCCTCGGGCTGCTACACTCCTCATGGGGCAACATAGGATTAGTTGATGGATGGATGGATGGATAACTGAACTAAATACAGGAAAAAAATATATATGATTGAAGAAGTTAGGAGGATAGGTAGTTAAGCCTGCTATGATCTCTTAAAATTAGCAGTAAAACTTTGGGTTGCCAGAAGCTGTAATTTACACATCAGAAATCTGTACTCCTTAAGACAGTTTCTGAATAGACCTTCTCAGTATTGGTACATACAATGGACTTTTCTTATTTTGATTAATGTAATGTACTCTATGCTTCTCTGTGGGGCGACAAAGGATTGGATAATGAATGAATGAATGAACTATGGATTGGTCTCCCACGTGATCTGTTAAAGAAGGTTTGGTCTGTTTTAAATAGGGCAGCAAAGCTTACCTTTAAAGACCCCCTTTACAAGTACTTCAGCTGTAAATGAAATGCACTGGCTGCCGGTAAAAGCTAGAACAGAATTTCATCTATGTCTTTAAGCTTTCTGGGTAGTGTTTGGTGACTTGAAGTATCTTGCTGAATTGTTAAAATTTCCAACAGCATTCCAGGGCATGGTGTTGTGAAGTTAATGCTTTGTGCCACAGTGAACTAGGAGCTGTTCATCAATCATTTTTCATTAATCAGTAGTTTTCCTGTCACCCCCAAGTTATATAATAGATTTCCATTATCCTTGAGACAGCTAACTTTTGTTGAATTTTTAAAGAGGCAGCTCAAAGCTTTTCTCATTTAAAGAAGCTACAGTCTTGAGAGAGGTGTTGTGTTAGATGATTACACACTTAAGTTTGTTGCCACTTCTGCAGATGATGTTAACCTTGTATTTGAATCATGTTGTATTTTTTGTATTGGAGCAAAACCATTTTGAATGTTAGTGAGTTTCCTTGGAGGTACTTTTGTGACACAGAAGACTAGATTTTTAAATTTATTTTTTGTTCCATCTGTGTGTATTGAAAAACTAACCATGTTCAGTACCAGAGGTGAGCTTTGAAATAACCCTTTAATTTGTGGTTTGCTTCATTCATGCTACCTCTAGACAATTTTGCATATGTTAAGAGAGAGAATTCAAATGGGAGAGAGATGATAAAGCTTTCATTAAACCTCTTCAAAATAAATGGTCATTTCAATAGTGCATCAAACTCTTTGCTGAGGAGCAAGAATACAAGACAATTTTTCATCAAAATGAAGGTATTAACATACAGGCAGCCATGTTATAAGTTAGGGATGTTTTGAAAAATCACAACTTTATTCATACGATTGGTACAGTACTGTAAACTGAAGGAAACTAGCAAATCAGCATTATAGGTAACAGTTGAACTTTAATAAACAATTTTTCTGTGACTATTTTAAGAAATTACATCAAATAGAGCAACATGCAATATAAGGAGGAGTGATTGCAGTCCTGTTTTACAGG
The DNA here is from genome assembly GCA_018397915.1 of Birgus latro. Taxonomy (NCBI): domain Eukaryota; kingdom Metazoa; phylum Arthropoda; class Malacostraca; order Decapoda; family Coenobitidae; genus Birgus; species Birgus latro. The sequence goes on along the minus strand of JAGKTI010003850.1, from coordinate 26,834 downwards.
ATGTTTGCTTTATTTTGTTTGTAATTGATCAGGCAGACAGTAAACAGAAATGCAAGAATACTGAAATAGTGTATATTCTTGTAATAGCACAAACTCAGCTTAATCTCTCTTTTCCTAAACTTGCCATATCTCCATCTTTAATGCTGAGGTGTAACAATAGAGTAACACTACAGTTTGGTGCTACTTGTTAAAAAATGCCATCATAAGGATGTAGAACCATAACATTGTCTAATTTACCACTGAGATATGGGAAATAAGCTGCAGAATGACAAAAATCTCTCGTAAGCTCAGGTGGATGAACAACAGATATAAAATTTTTTGACTTTTTCCAGTTTACCACACAGAAATGTGAGATCTTTTGGGTGAGGGTGTGGCAACCATGCCATCCACTACCTTTTGTTCAGACAGCTTTATAGCTTCATTAGAAAAGAAGAGATGTGATAGAACTGAAACTTCCTTTGATTCATGGTCTTCAAGGTCAGAGAACCGTGCTCGTGATTCTCTTCTTCCATGGGTCAGTGGGAAACATGGTGATGATGAAGATGAATGGGGATGATGAATCTTGCAATATTTTAGTACAGGCAACACTTTAATATAGATAATACATTCAGCTCATGGACTAGGGCAGTTTCTTTCATTACACACAGGGAAAATACACTTCAATACAGTGCGATTCCCCAAATATGGAATGGTCAGGATGAAGAGGGTGTTGGAAAACTGAAACTGTATCACCACCATGAGTTATATGTATAGACACCCACCTGTTTGATACTTCGCCTGTCATTCCATGTGTCAGGGGTCAGATTTATTGTCATGATTTTAAAGGTTCAGGTGTGAAAACTTAGTAGTAAACATTGATGACTTTTTTGTCCATGTTGACAATTGCAGAACAAACAAAAAAAAAATAATGAAATCAATCTTGTGGTTCAAGTGAGTCCAACTTGGCTTCCTGTACTGTACAATAAGAAGAGGATAACTGCAGTAGGCCAGTTGGCCCATGTTAGGCAGCTCCTAGAAGAGTAACTGAACTACTAGAATGAGATAAGGATAGCAAAGAAGAAGGCTCTCCCTAGCCCTTCAAACCTCCCAGCTCAGGCAGGCAGGAATATGTCAGAAGGAACACCACACAGTAAGTATAGAGAAACTGACATGGACATTTTATAGGAAAGTGTGAAAGGAGAAAAAGAGACTATGATAACCTGACAATGAAAAAGAATGAATTAGTACCAGTTATGAATTTTTTTTTTTTAATACTCATCCCTTATTTGTCATATGCTTATCTAGCTTATGCTTAAAACTGTCAGCGGAAGGGGCAGCAACTACATTACTAGGTAGCTTATTCCATTCGTCTGCTACACTGTTGCCAAACCAGTTTCTACCTATTTCCTTACTAAAGTGGAATTTGTCTAGTTTACAGTTGTTCTTATCAGTTTAACAGCGATCCTGGAAACTAAACCAGGAGTTTTTCGGTGGTAAATATGAACTTCAAAATTTTTTTTTTAGTAAACTGAAACTTTCAAAATTCTTTGGGAAAACTGGTATTTTTGGAAATCTGAAATCCAGGTTTTGAGAACTGTACTGTATATGACTTTGTAAGGTGAGGACTAGAGTGATTGTTAAAATATGTAGAGGCCTCATGTTTTGTGTATAGTTGTGTTGGATACTGTATTATGTAGTGGAAAATATAATGATAAGTGTTTTGAGATGGTTTAGCCATATGGAGACTGTGAAGAACAAAAAAAATAACAAAGTATGTGTGGGAAATGGAGTGGTTGAAACAAGATGAAATTATTGACGAACATGGTGGAAAGATAACTTGGGAGGGTGCATTACTGTGAGTTCTGTGTTGTGGGAGGAAGGATTGAGGCCACCCTTCACAGGAGGCAGCATCAGGCAGTAGAAAAAATATGTTGAAGAGCCAGGGGAAAAAAAAAAGTGGGGTAACCATATTGCAGGTCTTTCATACACCCCAGAATGTATAGCAAAGCTAAGACTCCCTTATTTTATGTCCTGTGGATGGGACCAGGCAGCTCAGTTACCTTAGTTTTTAGTTTGATATTAACCCCCATGAATCCTGCTGACATTCTTTTTGTGTCATTCTTGCTGCTACCAGACAATTTTATTCAGCCTAGGAGAGTACATTAGTAGTGAAAGGTTTGATGGACATATGTAACCATTCCAATTTGAAAAGTTTCTCCAAAGCTTAATAAAATTGTTTGAAGATGGGAGTGACAGAATGAAGTAATGTGTCATCATTTTGAGGAGTTAACTCTGCTGTGAATGTACTTTGTTAATTTATTTTGACTAAAGCCAGATGATAATACTTTTACTCTGCTGAGAAGTATCCTAGCAGTCAAAGGGGCAACCCTTTTTCTGGAGAGGGACACTTTCATTATGCTGGCACCAGTATAAATATATGATGGAGGTGCCAGGTTACTGTACATAAATGTACCACAACTCCTTCCCTATCCTTCATAAGGAGATGGTGAACTGCAGGAAGGACAACTTCAGCTTTTAGTCCACTGGGTTCATGTTCAGATGAACCTATGGTCACAAGGAGAAGAATAACAGACACTTATTGGTATAGTATTTAAGTTAAGACATGATTTTTGCATTCTAGTAGCTAAAAGACCTCGTAGCAGTCAGAGGGTTAAAAACTATCTTAGTTAACCATTTTGATGCTGTGGATGCTCATGACTAATACATTCAAGCTAGCATCAAATGATTTTGCATAGCTGAGAGACATCTGTCAGTCAGAGGGACAAGTTGTTTATCCCCAGATTACATAAAAATTCTAGGTAATTAGACTCTGCTGTTCTAGGTCTTAAGTTTTATCTTACTCTATGCTGTTTCTGAACCTTTATATTTTAAATCTGATGTAGAATGAAGTGATTGATTTGCCATAAAATGGGGACAAAAATATCTGTAGAAGTACAGTTGAAAAAAGTAAGTTCGATATCAGATGTACTGTAGTTAAATGGAGAATGGTATGTGGTAATGATATTCTGGATAAGGAGGTAGTTTATTATCTTGTTAACTGAATTTGTACTCTGCATTTGTAAAGCAGTGTCAGAAAACAGTTTCTGTTTGCAACTAATGTTTGTCTTTTTAAAAGTGTGAAGTGATACAGGGGATTCTTTGATGTTTGCCAGTACTGTAGTGCAGTAGTCCTTTGTAGATGACATAATTGTTTGAATGTCTGTATGTGGTAGGCATAGAGAATGAGTGTAATGATTGTGGAGAGGGAAGATACAGTTAAAAGGAAGACCACTTGGAGTGGCAATGAGTGTAATGATTGTGGAGAGGGAAGTTACGGCTAAAAGGAAGACCACTTGGAGTGGCACAGTGATAGATAAAGAAGGTACATATATTCACTGATCCACCTGGTGAACAAGCCTACACCTTTTTTATCCTTAATGACCTAGAGCAGCTTGTACAGCACTCTACCTGTATCCCTAATCGCCTTGGAGAGAGCTCCAACATACTTGACCTCTTCCTTACAACTAATCCTTCTGCTTAAACTGTTAATCTTTTCTCTCCGTTGGGCTCCTCCGATCACAACCTTATCATCTTAACCTGTCCTATTGCTTCGGTGCAGCCTGAAGACCCTCCAAAGAAACGTTGTCTGTGGCACTTTGGAGCTGCAGATTGGGAGGCCCTCAGGCAGTACTTCTTTGATTTTCCCTGGAATGATTATTGCTTCCATGGCCAGGAGCCATCTGCGTGTGCCTTACGCATTACGAAGGTTATTCTCTCGGGCATGAAAGCATACATTCCTTTCTCATATCCTTTGTCTAATGCAAGAAAGCCTTGGTTTAATCACGCATGTTCTAATGCTGTCTGCAACAAGGAGAGGGCCTACAAAAGGTACCAGAGCCAACCCACCCTTGAATCACATCTTTCTTATGTTTCTGCCCGGAATCGTCCTTAGTCTGTTCTTCGCTCTGCTAAAAATGATTTCATCCGCACTAAATGTTCCCAACTCTCCAACTCAAATTCTTCACGCTCCATCTGGCACCTTACCAAAAACCTTTCTAACAACTTTACCTCATCATCCTTCCCTCCTCTTTTCTACTCTGATGGCTCTGTAGCTATTTCTTCTACTGATAAAGCCAATCTCTTCACTCAGACTTTCTCCTCCTGATGTATTTTCAGCCATCACTGGCCTCAGTACTAACAAGGCATATGGTCCTGATGGGGTCCCTCCTGTTGTCCTCAAGAACTGTGCTTCTGTGCTTGCACCCTGCCTAGGTAAACTCTTTTGCGTTTGTCTGTCAACTTGTACCTTTCCTTCTTGCTGGAAGTTTGCTCTCATTCACCCAGTCCCAAAGAAGGATGACCATTCCCAACCCTCTAACTATCATCCAATTGCCTTAACATCCTGTGTTTCAAAAGTGTTCAAGTCTATTCTTAACAGAAAAATTGTAAAGCATCATTCCTATCACAACCTTCTTTCTGATCGTCAGTATGGGTACCGTCAGGGACACTCCACTGGCGATCTTCTCACCTACCTTTCAGACTCATGGTCGTCCTCCTTTCGGGACTTTGATGAAAGCTTTGCCATTGCGCTTGACATCTCAAAGGCTTTCGATCGAGTCTGGCATAAATCTTTAATTTCTAAACTGCCCTCTTACGGTTTGTATCCTTCTATCTGTGCCTTCATCTCTAGCTTCCTTTTTGGTCTTTCTATAGCCGCTGTTGTAGACAGCCACCATTCTTCTCCTAGATCTATCAACAGTGATGTTCCTCAGGGCTCTGTCCTATCACCAACTCTCTTCCTTTTGTTCATCAATGACCTTCTAAGCTGTACATCTAACCCCATCCACTCATACGCTAATGATTCCACCCTTCACCTTTCCATTCGGTTCCCGCAACGCCCATCTCAGCGGTTACTTCAACAAACAAGGGATGAGGCTATGGCTCACCTAATGTCTGACTTGGCTCGTATCTCTGACTGGGGTAAAAATAATCTTGTTGTTTTTAATGCATCAAAGACTCAGTTCGTACACCTAACAACCCAACAAAATCTTCCACAGGAGTACCCGCTGATGTTTAATAATGTCCAGCTCGTTCCTGCATCATCCTTGAAAATGCTTGGGGTTTCATTCACTTGGGATTTATCTTGGAAAGAACATATTACATCTCTTGTGAAATCTGTTTCCAAGAGATTAGGTGTGCTAAGCCAACTCCGAACCTTCTTTACCCCTGCACAGATGTTGACTTTATACACGGGTTTTATTCGCCCCTGTTTGGAGTACAACTCTCATGTGTGGGGAGGATTCCCATATACAGCCCTTCTCAGTAGGGTGGAGTCAAAGGCTTTTCATCTCATTAACTCTCCTCCTCTTACTAGCTCCCTTCAACCTTTGTCTCTTTGCTGCACTGTTGCATCTTTATCTCTTTTCTAGCGCTACTTGAATGGCCACTGTTCCTCTGAACTGTCTGCTTGCATCCCTCCACCTCTACGACGGGCACGTAGTATACCCGTCTAGCAACAACCTCTCATCCCTTCTCTGTCCAACTCTAATGCAAGAGTTAACCGTTATTCCCAGTCCTTCATTTATGCAACTGGTCAACTCTGGAACTGTCTTCCTTTGTCGGTATTTCCTACTTCCTATCATCTCCAGTCTTTCAAACGCAGCGTGTCCAGGCATCTCGAAATGAACAGATCTTGAATTTGGCTGTCTTCTGTATTGCTTTTGTTTATTCTTGGAAGGAACAGTTTGCAGGCCCATGGCGTTTGGTTCCTTCTTCCTTGCATTAAAAAAAAAAAAAGAGAGAGAGAGAGAGAGAGAGAGAATGAAAATGAAAACTAGAGTGGCACAAGGGAGATAGTGACTGGTGGTATGAAAGCCTTGGTAGATGCATACAGTTGGGTAGGGAGGATGCAAGAGGACTGCATGAGGAGTGTGTCATTTGTGTGGCATGATATTTTGATGAATATATGTAAGATACATAATGTAAATACATTTTAAAATATTGCTATCTGGTATTTTAAGACATAGAATTAAAAAAAAAGAAATGGAATTAAATAAAAAGAAATGGTTAATAGAGTGTACTTAGATGGTGTAAAGAAGCATGGACTTCCCAAACATGGGTTCCCATCCTATCTGACACCGATAACAACACCTTGCAGACCATGCAGAACAATGCTGTATGTATCATCACTGGCTTTACCAATATTACTCCTGTCATTCACTTACACCTTTCCAGTTAGAGAATGTCACAGTGAGATCTACACATTTCTTTGTGGCAGCCTGTTCTAACACACAACATCCCTGTCATTACTGTATATGACAGAGCCACACAGTATAACTAGGCATATAAAACTATCACCACAAACACATTACCAGACCCTCTTCAGCAACATCCTACCTCCAGACATTCCTGCACTAAAAATGAAGAAACACCTGTATGTCCCCTGCATGTTCAGGACAATACAACACCTTGGTCAGAACACTTTACTCCAAAGCCCTTCCTGTTAATATTCATCCATCAGAGGCATCCTTAAATAGATCTGATCAAGTTCCTCCAGCTAGGCTTTAGATCAGCACATCACCCAGCCCAGCTTAGTTTTGGGTAAGAACTGCAGGTGACACATGCCCCACTTGTAAAATAGGCTCACACAACATACACATAATGGTGCACTATACATAACATGCTACACTAAGATGCAGACACAACATCAGTGGTGTAGGGAACCTGTGGGACAACCCTGTAGGGGCAGTTTCTTACATGCAGTGAACGGGTCTGCAAGGTCAGGTGGACAGAAACTAATAAACAACAACAACAACCCATGCAGAAAAAATTAATATGATTAGGGTGGTGAAACAGGTTTCAGTGAGAAAATTTAAAGGTTGATGATGAGGTGGTACCCTGATGATAAAACTGTACAACTTGATGAGTGCTGTTAGGAATGGTTTTGTATGTAAGGTGTATTTGAGAATTCTATCTATCTATCTAAAGCCCGACCCCCTAATCCTGCAAAGGGTGGTGCAGACAAAATGCCTCCAAGCTGCTCTGTCAACCACCATTTGCCTTCCCTCCCCCCAGCTCACTCTCCCCTCCCTCATATACCTCTCAACTCCATCCCTCCACCTTATCCTTGGTCTTCCCCTCCCTCTCCCTCCCTCCACCCCACCTACATACACCCTCTTAGTCAGTCTTTCATTCTCCATTCTCTCAACATGTCCAAACCACCTCAGTGTATTTCTCCTAATCTTCTCAACCACATCCACATCCACCCCACAATGTTCCTTCACATCATTCGTCAACCTGCCCCTCCATGTCACTCCACATGCTCCTCTCGAGTAACTCATTTCCACTGCTCTCACTCTTGACTTGTTACCCTCTTGCAAGATCCATGCCTCGCTTCCATATGTCAGGGTAGGGATCATGATACTATCATGCAGTGACTTCTTGACTTCCATACCCACCTCTCTATTTCTCATCACTGCTTTCAGTAAACTAACAACCTTCCTTCCCTGCTATACCCTTTCAAGTATTTCATCCCCAAAACTTCCATCCTTACTCATCACACTACCCAGCTATTTGAATGCACTCATATTCTCCATATCCTCACCATCCCACGTCACTGTGCATTCTGTGCCTTCATTCCTCTCAAACACCATAACTTTACTCTTGTTTACATTGACTTTCAGATTCCTCTTCTTACATACTGTCCCAAATTCATTCACCAAACCTTGCAACTCCCATTCGTCTTCACTCAACAATACTGTATCATCAGCAAACAACAACACTGGAATCTTCCACATCTCACCCTCGTTCATTAGAGCCACCCCCACATCCACTGCCCTACCTTTCACCTCCTTTACAATCCCATCCATGTGTGTATGAAACAGCTGTGGAGACATCACACAACCCTGTTTCAGTCCCACATTCAGATCAAAGAACTCAATCAGCTCGCCATCCACTTGCACAGTAGCCCTAGTTCCTTCGTACATACTCTTCACAGCACTCAACAATTTCCCCTCCACTCCATATATTCTTAATACCTTCCACATACCGTGCCTATCTATTCTGTCATGAGCATTCTCCAAGTCCATGAAAGCAGCATACACTTTCTTTCCCTTCTCTAGATACTTCTCCACTAAACATCTTAGAACAAATATCTGATCTACACACCCTTTTCCCTTCCTAAATTCCCCTTGTTCTTCTCCAACTAACTCCTTTGTTATATGCCTAACCCTATCAATAAGTATTCTACCATATATTTTTCCAGTCACAGTAAGAAGGCAAATACCCCTATGCTTACCACATACTACTCTCTCCCCTTTTCCTTACCTGATTTCCAGTCCTCTGGAACCCTTCCCTCTTCTCAAGCCAGTCTACACAACTTCCATATCCACTCCACAACAATCTTCCCCCCATACTTCAGCATTTCACCACACACTCCATCAGTTCCTGAGGCCTTTCCCATCTTGATCTTCTTCATTGGTTCCACTACTTCCGCCCTACTGACCTCTTCCTCACTCCTCTCACCTCTTCTTCTCCCAGCCACTCCTCAACCACTTGTACTCGCACTGCTCTCACTCGCTAAACTCAACAGATCCTCAGAGTTCTCCTTCCATTTCCTCAATTTCTCTCTCTTCTCCACCAGCAATCTATTATTCCCATCTTTCATTCTCCTAGTATATCCCCTTTCACACTGTCTTACTGTCTTTACCTCCTTCCAAAACAATTTCTTACTCTCCCTCCATTTTACTCTCAGATTCCTCCCAAACTCTTCATCCACTTTCTTCTTACTCTCCTTCACCAATCTCTTCACCTCTCTTCTCCAGCTCGCATATACCATTCTCTTCTCTCTCTCATCTTCTCCCCTACCTCTGCTTGCTAGCCATTCACTATATGCCTTCTTGTTTTGTTCCACAGCTCGTTTCACGCATGCTGTCCCTTGCACACCCCTGCATCTTCTCCTCACTCCACAAACCACCTCACACGCTGCACCTATCTCTTCCTTGAAAATCTTACATACATCTTCCACCCTTTCCATCTGCTCTAACTCATACCTTCCCAGTCTTTCTTCCACTGTGCTCTTATACTCTGCCATTATCTCACTATCTTGTAACTTCTCCACTCTTCTCACAGGAGATATTTCCTCCTGTCTTCCCCTTGGTCTCTTCACCCACTTTAGCAGCCTTACCTTGGCCATCACCAAGTGATGGTCTGAGATTCCATTCCCCCACCCTCTCCACCCTCTCCACACTCTTGCATCCAACACTTGTCTTCTCATTCGCTCATCCACACACACATAATCTATCATTGCCTTTCGTTCAACAAGTTCACCATCCATCCTCCTCATGACTCTCCATGTATACCTGTTGATCATCTTGTGCCAAAAGTAGATGCTGGCTATTGCCAACCCCTTACCAGCACAGATGTCCACCAAGGCAGTACCATTCCCATCCACCGCAGCTGAGAATTCAAAAGGATGAATAAGGAGTAAATGAATATGTGCACCATTTCAGTGGGTGCTCTTCTGATATTTACATGCATTTGCTTGTTTTTCTCTTCTGATTTCTGTGTCCTACCCACTCCATGTATGATATGGTAAGCTGGGATAGGAAGATAATGAAGGTGTGAAAGGAAATATTACTATACTATAGACATCTCTACTTTCAGACACTTTGGGATATATGTACAAATAGTGTGTCATGGTGATAGTGTTGCCAGTGTTTGATTAAATTAGGTTATGGTAGGCTAGATTAGAGTATTTAGGGCTGAATAGGTATGTTAGGTTAGATGAGGTAGGTCTAGTTAGTTTAGGGTGAAAAAGTGTTAGTGTTTGAGGTCATCTTCCGTTGTGTAGGCTGGTAGTGAAACAGCTGAACAAAATTATATACTTTTACTGCTGTAACATTACTAACTTTTCTTAACATTTGTAATTGTTGTTCAGATACATGTAACTACTATATCATAAACCACCATTTGTACTATGATAAGACATTGACTGCTCTGACACTTGTAACCTGTGCCAAAAATTGTGTAGTGTAAGAGAAGGCCAACCTGCAAGTTTTGATTCAGCTTCCCATCTAATTGAATGGTTATGAAGTGTGTATATACTCCACCTTTTCCTGGCTCAGTTTTAGTCTTTCATTCCATCCTAATCCAGATGTTTTTTCCCCTCCTGGCATGTGCCAAGTCATCCAAAGTATTCCACATTTTTGTTACCTCATCAGAATCCATCATCCCATCCTGATTCATTCTACAGCATATACACTTCCATTTTGACCCAGCTGAACTGTAGTTCCTCATCCCTTCCCATTCAATCCTCCAGCATACAGTTTACCCTCACATCTTTTCTTGGCCCAACAGCAATCCTTCATTTCCTCATTGTTTGCATTCTTATACCTCTCATACCTCATATCTCTCCACACCACAACCACAACATCAGTGCTATAAATGAGGAACAGAAATGGCGGTGCAAAGTGCAGTTGATAATGGTCAGGTGCATGTGTACAGTAAAACTCTGATCATCCACACACAGCTGCTGCCGAAGAATTTTTGAATGACATGTAATATTCCTCCGCCACTTTTAATTATTGTCAATCCTTTTAGCTCATTCCATATGATGATGGCTTGGCATAGTTTAACTAATTCTTGCAACCTCCAGGTGATTCAACACAGGGGAGATGTCTTGTAGTGATGGAGTTACCAGTACTGTCTTATAAACTTTCAGTTTGATTTTGTCTTTTTCTCTAGTATATTCTTACTAGTGCTCAGAAATTTTATTCAACTTTTATTCAATTCTTGTAGTGATGGGGTTAATAGTCTGTATTGGTTTTTGGTAAATAATTCATGATAGGCGTGGTGAAGAATAAATGTGTTACAGAATAGTTTTTGAATGTGTGGCAGATAGTTTGGGTATATGGATGCACTCAGTGGTTATTTTACACCATCTCAAAACTGTGTCAGTCTCTCATGGGATATTGGTAACATAATCAGCGCTAATCATTTAATTTCAGAACTTCAGACATATAAAATGATGTCAAACCATAATGAGATCCTGCTGTTGTGTTTACCTTTAATGCATAGGGTGGAATCTCACTGTACAAGTTGAGAACTCCAGAAGTGTAATGGAATTTCTGAATGGGGTCATACATGTGAAACTGAAACTACTTGTGCCTAATGAGCCCTTTGGATAATCAGAATGATAGTAGTAAGGTAGTTGGATAATTGTATATTTGGAAACTCAAATTTCTGCTGTGCTCATATCTGACATGTACAGTATACAGTAAAACCCCTTTATTTCTTCCTTCATTGGGCTGGTAGGGTAATGAACTAGTGAAACAAGTAAAATATTGGAACAAATGTGATTAATAACACACAGCCATTCTTGCTTTCTCGAGTCCTCAGTAGGCGTTTAACTACAGCAGGTTGATTGTTTGTGCCATTTCTTGAACTGAGGAGAACTGCTTTCTAAACCTAATAACTTGGGGAGGGAGGGAATAGTTTGGAGAAGAGCTCACAGGGCCATACCCTAATGAGATATTTCACCCCCTCATTCACGTCAAATCTTTTCAATGTATATTCATTCAGATATTTACAACACATAATTGTACAACACATATAACATGACCTGAGCATCCTAGAACTATTATTTAATACAGAATGATAAATGAAAGAAATATTATTGAATCATTGACTTAGGAAGCAGAAGGTATGATAGTGGGTTTGTGGAGAGAGACTGGGTCTTCTGGGAACCCCTTGAAAATGTGCAACCAGAGGCTTGACCCTGCAATATCTGGTCACATTAGCACAGTATGTAGCTGCTAATCTGTCTTTGAAACTTGCAACTCAGAAACACCAGCATTGAAATCAACAGTTTTGGCATTTTAACATTTAATTGATTAGTGGTCTCATCACAAGAAATCAGTAACCAACCTGACAAATAATTTTCTGCACAGAAGGCAAGCAGAGTTCTACCTTATCATCTATGCTTGCATTCAGTTGTTTCATATTCACATGCCAGGTAATAACCATCCCCTGCTAGGATGAAAAACCTGGAGCCACTTCAGTCACTGTTAAGTAGCCACTTAAGTACACATTTCTTTAGCCTTTGCATGCAATGTTGTCCTAACTGGGAATACATGACACTAGTATCAGTTCTTTGTGTGTAACAACTAATAATGTACCCATCTGATTCAGCAGTGAATCACAGTACTTGCAGCTTGGAAAGATGTACTGTACTCAAGTCATGTTTAATGTAATCTTGACAGGTTTCTGTCTTGACTGTTTGAACAGTGGACTCATATTCAAAATTTATACTTCAGGGTACAAACCCTCTAACCTGCTTTCAGTTCTGTCACATTTTTTGCCTTTATCTAATAGGAAATTTTTATTTCCGTTTTGTGACCTTCAGCAGTATCATTTTTTGCAATGATTAGGAATGTCAGTGCTATTTAATCCACAAAAAAAGACACAGGTGCCTAGACTAAGTCAGATTTCAGCAGGCAACTAAGCCCATGTGAGCTGATCTTGTTTACCACATTGGCTAATGTCCATCTTTTGAAACATTTGTTTGTTTGTGGTATTGCAAAACCTTGCCATCCATGTCTACACAAGCATTGATCCTACTATATTTGGACTGTACAGTATTACACAGTATCATATCTAAATTACAGTAATGATATATAAAACTATACCCAAACTGTGAGTTATTATAATTATTTAGGAACCAAGGATAGACTGATGAAATGCTAGAATTTTGTGAGGCTAGAATAAAGGGGTCTTAAAGTACTGACTTGCCTAACCTGTACCCTCTCTGTATTTTATAAATGTAAAGAGAGTGTAGATAGTTTTCGTGTTTGTAATGTAAAGTTGTATTTTTTACAAAGATCAATTTGTAAGCATTCATCTTTAAGCAATATACTCAGATGTTTAGATATAAAGCAGTGAGTTGTGACTTAATAAAGGGGTGATATGTGGTTGCTTGTGATATTTTCTTGTTTCATAATGTTATAGTACCAGGTACTCATTATTATACTTATGGAAAGGATGATGGATGAAGAAGTAATAAGGGAAAATATAGCCTACAGTTACAGTTCAAAATGCAGAGAGGAAGACTAAGAATGAGGAAGATGAAGAAAGTAGATGAGTTTATGAGGGAGAGCAGCTTGGAGTGGCAGGAGGGAGAAGTGATGTGGGAATGAGGGAAGGAAGACAGTAAACAGAGTGGAAGAATAAAGTGGAAGAGTACTTGAGGGATGATGATGAGAAAATGACAGAGGAGGAGTAAGAATTTAGTGGAAGGATATACAGTACTGAAGGACTTCAATACATACAGGAGGAGGATAGCTGCGAGTAATAGGAGGAAGTGATCATGAATTAGGATTTAAGTAATAACGTTGCCGTCACTTGATGACATTTGGCAGGAAGTAGATACTTGTATGAAAAGCTGATGCACATGCTATAATATGATTGAAACTTTTGACAAAGACTGGTTCATAAAAATGTACTGAAATCCACATTAATAGAGGAAACTTTTTGGTGTCTTTGTAAATCTACACTAAATTGTTAAGAAATGTGCTTCAAGGATATTCAGGTGAGAGAGATTTTTCTTAGTATTTTATTAATTTTCATGGCTGTTAATTCTTTGTTTTTATAATTTTGCATGATTGCACCTCCTAAAGTGTCATGCACCATGTAATACAGTAGTATGATTTATGGTAACTTGTGAATCATGTGTGAGACAGAGCAAAGAATTTGGAAGGCTTGATTAGTAAAAATGGATGTCATTTCACTTGGTACTGTTAATTATTTGTTTGTTATGACTTTATTTGATAGCATTTGTTTTCTTTCGTATTTCCATTGTTTCTGAATCAATCTCACTTTATACACACACACACACACATATGCAATAAAAGTCCTCTCATTTGGCATCTGGTCTTACAGTATTTCCGGTCTTTTGGCGGTTTTCATAAGTAGCCACATTACGAAAGTTCTCTGCTCTTCCGGCATGTATACTGAGCTGATCGGCCAATTTGGCGGTATTGGTGCTAGATCTAGCACTTTTCTTAATAATTTAGCTCTTTTCATAATAATTAGCACTAGTAAATATTAGATTTTCTTCTACAGTGCGAGTTTATGGGCAACAGAAACCCTCGCATTCTATGATTTCGCATTGTGTGAACCAAAGAACTTACGGGAAAAATGGTAGGTGGTGAACATCCGACCCAGGAGTTGGTCTTCGGGTCCCCTTCCAGCCTGCTCTACCCTGCTAATACTTTGTCTAATAGTACTTCTAGTTGGACCAACAAATAGACCACCATGTACCTTTATTTAAGTGACTTCTGGGCTTGTTCCTTCAATTCCAATGTGATCCTCTTGCTCTTAGAATTCTTTGATGGGGCCATGTTGAACAGGTGGGTACTGCTACAATGCTAAAACGGACCACAGGATGTGAGGTACAACATGTGTTCTTGCGGCAATATGAAGAAGTGTCTGTGTACCCAGGAAAGTCGGTAGATGGCATGGAGATAGCTAGCCAGCCGCCCGCCATTTTGAATCTGGCTTGTTACCAGTCACCTGCCTTTGTGTGACTGACTCGCATTGTCCAGCCTGACACTTGTAGTAATGGTGGGAGGTCCATTTTTGCCTTGGAATCATACAGCCGATTTGCATGTTGGGAAGTTCTGTTCGCAGATTTTGCATTTGATAAAAATAAGCATTTTCTGGGTTGACCTTGCATTGTTGGTGATTCACTCTGTGTGAGTTCGCATTTTGTGGAGGTGCACTGTATAGCTTGTGCATTTTGAAGTCCAATTTAGTGCAAAAATTTGAGTAGTTCACCTATAGCTTAGCGCATTTAAAAGTTGAGCTTAGCACTTTTGAAGATTTCTTCTTGCCAGCACATCATGTGCTGTCAGCCATCATGACTCGTGAGTGTCTGGCTTTGTGAGCGGGATGTTTCAAAAGTTTGGAAACTTTGTCATGCTATTTTACTGTCATCCTCTCGTTCTCATCTTGCACCATGGCCTCTACTAGTGGAAAGTCTACTGTTGTGAAAATTGCTCCCATAAAGTGCGACTATCACCATGAAGATTGAATTATTGAAAAAAATTGGAGGCGGGTGTTCCTAGGAAGAAGATAATGGAAGATTTCAGTGTGAATTCTTCCACCATATATGATCTTAAGAAACAGAAAGCCAATTAGTGCTTAGGGTTGACCAATAATACTTGCTAGACACTGTGATTGCATTGGGGTGACCAGCCATGATTGCTAGAAACTTTTTGGCAGGTTTTCCCGGTCATTCAGCATTTTCTGCTCTTTAGGCACTTGCTTGGTCCCAAAGATGCCGAACGAGAGGACTTTTACTGTTTGCATATATATATATATATATATATATATACACTGGGTGATTCACGAGTTTCTCCGGAAACTCTTGGAAATGCACGCTTATGCAGTTCTAAGCATAAAATACTCTATAAGTATAGGTGTTTAATGTAATGGTTTATAAGTGGGGAAATTTTCAAATCTGACAGATGTTAATGGGAGGTGGCCAGGCTGGTGGCAGTCTTGCTGTGTTGCCAAGTTACTCAATTTTCTTTTAAATTTCACTCGTTCTCATTCTGAATGAAACTGTTCTTTCATTAGTCATCAGGTAAGTAATTGTTCTACATAGAAAAGTATGTCACTTTTAAGTAACAAATAAATCTGCTATTGAAGGAGTTAACATGGCAAAGATGCAATACCAGTGATACTCAGACTAGCTCAGACTGACAGTTCCCGCCAAGTACTGTACTAGCGAGTGTGGTAGGCCTATTTATTCCAGGTACGGTTTCACTCACATTTCATTACAGTGCCATTCACTTTTACAAACATGGAGTATGCAGATATGATTTTTATCTATGGGTTCTGCAATATCAACGCTGAAGCATCTGCAAGAGAATACAGACGGAAATATCCAAACAGGAGCCCAGATGCAAAGTGTTTTACCACGTCTGCATTGAGAGGCAAGTTGAAGTACGACGCATAGTAGGAATGGTACATCGTAGCCCTAGCATCATTACAAGAAGAATATCATCCCGACTTAGTGTTCCACAAGCGAAGGTATGGAGGACATTAAAGCGGGAAGGTCTGTACCCATATCACATACAACAAGGTTAGCATCTACAACCCGGGGATTCTGCTCAACGACTTGATTGCAGTACTTGGCTAGCAGATCATCCTCAGCTGTGCAAGTACGTTTTATACACTGATGAAGCCATATTTACCTGCAGTGGATCGCATAATACTCGTAATGCACATTGGTGGTCAAAAGAAAATCCCAAGGTAACAGTTGAACAGAACTTTCAACACCTATTTTCATATTTTCAGTTAATGTCTGGTGCGGTATGACTGGCAACCAGCTGATTGGACCTCATATCTTTGAAGGGAGGCTTACAGGAGATGTCTGTGTTAATTTTCTCAGCTCAGTGGGTTAGAGCGCTCCGCTCTGGCCGTAGGGTCGGAGGATCGAATCCACCCAAGGGTCATTGGTAGACATCAGGAAGGGCATCCGGTCATAAAATGCTACACGCTCCAATCCAAAAAGGCCGACACATGCAAGCATGTTGCAGCCTTCAAAAACGAAACGATGAGCTTCCCTTGTTACTTAAAGATGTGCCTCTGAAGACACGGCGACGTATCATTTTTCAACATGATAGCCGCCTCCCATTCACGTCTGTCAGATTTGAAAATTTCCCCACTTGTAAACCATTACATTAAACACCTATACTTATAGGGTACTGTATGCTTAGAATTGCATGAGCTTGCATTTCCCAGAGTTTCCGGAAAAACTCGTGAATCACCCTGTATATATATATATATATACACACACACACACACACACACACACACACACACACACACACACATTGAGAGAGGTCTGTACTGTATGTACCTATGTATTTGAACTGTGTGTCTGTTTTGTTGTAGCATAATGTTTTCTGTATTGTTATGTAGCTTCTGTTGCATTTAGTGAGTATACTTGCTGAATTGTTGTGTTTTATGACTATTTTATGTTGAGGATGTAGAAAGAGTCATGAAAGTTTAATACAAAGGCCCCTTAGCACGTAAGGAGAGTCCTCTCAATGTCAGGAGAGGCAACAGCTCCCTGAACTTCTTCCAACCACTTTTCACCCTAGCAACCGAGCTAACTCCAGCCCCACCTCCGGCACATAACATGTCTCCCAAATAACAAAACTCCACACACACACTCAAGAGACTCACCTGCAAGTTCAACCCTCTCACGCCTAACAATCTCCACCTTCTCTCCCCAACACGCCGCACACATGAAATCAGCATTATCTCGCAGTCTACCTCTAATACCACTACATCTCTTGTGCACCCATTTATCACAAACACTACTCAAGATGGAATTACTTCCCACACCCTTGTGGCAAACTGCACATGGCCACTCTCCCTCTCCTCTGATGGTGATAACTGATAATGTATGTAATTGATGAAGGTAAGGAATAATGAAGATAAGGGTGATAATGATGATGAAGGGATAATGCTGATGATATTGGTGATAGACCAACTCACTCACCCTTTCGCCCAACATCCCAGGGACAGCCAGGTTGCAACGATAACCTCATCGCGCATGTCTGGTCCAGATGGCCAAGCGGGAGAGGGTCAGGGCACAGTGCGGGTGCAGGAAGAGGCAGGACACAACCCCAGAGCACCCACCATCCCCACCCCTGTACCCCCACCTGTACCTCCACCTCCATCATCAGCACAGGGATATGGGTCAGTATTGAGCTGTTTGTGTACCTGT
>JAGKTI010003849.1:27114-54153 GCA_018397915.1 Birgus latro | reverse complement strand
ACGCGTGTGTGCTTTCAAGTTCTATAAAAAACTTTTTTCTATTTTTACCCCTGTTATCTTTTATAATCCATATACATGCACATAAATAAAGTCTTTACAGCACTGTATACAGTTCAAGCAGGTCCCATTATACAAGCATCCACTACGGTATATGAGAAACCGATGATAAGGAAATGGAAAATTTAAACTCAATTCGGTGATGCAAGCAGGGTCAGCTAACTTACCCCTTTTATCCATTAGCCTATACAAGTTTCTGCTACCTGAGCTGTCCTCCATTAATATGTCACACTCATATAATGAGATCCGCCTGTATATCAGTATCCTGTGGTGGTAGGTGGTGGTGCTCATCATCCACTCACTTGATGAAGTGCTACCTGCTTCTTCCTTAAGTGTTGCTACACTAACTCACAAGCCTAATGGTTTCCTGTCACCCACAATACCATTTACAGTGCTGGCTGGTAAACATACTGTATAACTAAATAACAGGATGATCTGGAGTCTACTATGGTGTGCCCCTATTAACTAGGTGAAGGGACACACATGCATCACCCATTCAGGAACCAAACCTCAGCACTCTTCCCTAAGCCTTGCTGTGGTAGAGCACCATCCACCATGAGGGAACATTGGTTTGCTACATGGGATGGTCCAGCAGGGATGATTGCTTGCCTGCAGTAGTAGTAGTAGTAGCTGTTCCCTAGGCAGTCTGGCCAAACAGCCCCGAGTCCCTAAGGAAAGCCACAGCCGAGACTGGGCTATCCCACAGAGCTCTCAAGGAGTGTATGTTGTGTTGTTGGCACAGGTGATTCTGTGCAATGCAGTCTTCCATAATGTGCTTAACAGTATGGGGTAATGTGTTGCATCCTGGACAAGCACCAGGGAAGGAGTCATCCAGCCTCTTCTGATAACACAACCTCACAAACAAAATATTCAACACAGACATGCACAATAACACAAAAAGATGGCTGGCAAACAACTTAACAGGCACTTTTTTTTTTTTTTAATGTGTCTGACTCTGGGCATAGGCTTCATAGCCTGCTATCAAGGCCCAGCAGTCCTCCTACATACCATACATCTCTACATGTGCACATGTAATATTTGCCAGTCAGTCTTCGAACATCAGAAACTTCACAAATGGCATCCCCCAAGGATCTGTTTAGTCCACTATACTCTTTAACCTATACATGCACAACATACCCACACCCCACACACCACAGATACACATAATTTCCTATGCAGATGACATAACACTTACATCTATGCACCAAAATGCAAACACAGCTGCACACATCCTCCAACCTTACCTCAACACACTACATGAATGGTTCACTGCAAACAGGCTCAAAACAGCCCCAGCCAAATCTTCAGTGACCCTTCTCACAAACTGGACAGCAGAACACATTCACATTCCACACCTCACCATAAACAACACTCCTCTACAACACAAACATACACCCAAATCCTTGGGGTAACATATAATACATCAATGTCATTTAAACAACACATCACAAACATTAAAAATAAAATAACACCAAAACTCAATGCCTTGGGGTCACTTGCCCATAGAACATTTGGACCAAACAAAGAAACCAGCACAACAGTATACAAACAATATATACGTTCAGTGATGAATTATGCAAGCCCTGCTTGGACTCCTAACCTCACTATAACATGCTACAACAATCTACAGACCATATAGAACAAGGAATAATCACAGGCTGCACAGCTACTACAACCACAGACCACCTACATCAAGAAACCAAAGTCCTCAAAGTCAAGGATCACCTAGATATGAGAGGCACCCAAATTCTCACTGCAGCCTCCACAAACCCACAGCATCCACTACACTACATGGCAGCACATCCACACACACCAAGGAACATCAAAACAACACCCAGCACATGATATCATACACAAATACTGTCATCTCTCTCCCCTCTTACCTCCCACAGACCAGCTTCCAGAAGCAAATCTATACTCAAATCACTCGCCGCTCCAAAAGACAACACACAGCTGCATGCACGGCCTCCTGATATCCATGCTTCTGAATCCTATCTCCCTTGTGAGGGCAGAGTCCACCTGGCCAGGCTGAGATGTAAGCATCATCCAGCCCTCTTAAGTTACCAGAAGAGGCTGGATGACTCTGTCACTAATGCCTGTCCAAAATGTAACACAGCACCCCATACTATTAAGGCCATTATGGAAAACTGCATTGCACACAATCACCTAGGCCAACAACACAACATACATTCCTTGAGAGCTCTGTGGGAAAGCCTGGTCTTGGCCATGGCCTTCCTTAGGGACTCAGGGCTGTTTGGCCAGACTGCCTAGGGAACAACTACTACTACTAAAGAGGCTGGATGATGCCCACATTTCACCATGGCCAGGTGGACCCTGTCCTCATGAGGGAGACAGGATTCAGAGGGGTGGCCATCAGGAGGCCATGCATGCAGCTGTGCGTTGTCTTTGAGTGACTGAATGGAGCGACGAGTGATCTGAGTATGGACATGCTTCTGGAAGCTGGTCTGAGGTGGGCGAGAGGGGAAGAGATGACGGTATTTATGTATGATATTGTGTGCTGGGTGCTGTTTTGATGTTCCTCAGTGTGTGTGGAAGTGCTGCCATGTAATGTAGTGGATGGTGGGTTTGTGGAGGCTGCGGTTTGGGTGCCTCTCATGTCTAGATGATCATTGACTTTGAGGACTTTGGTTTCTTGGTGTAGGTGGTCTGTGGGTGTAGTAGCTGTGAAGTCTGTGCTTACTTTCAGGGCCTTGGTCTGTATAGTCTGTAGAGTGTTGCAGTGTGGTTTAGCACAGTTAGAGCCCTAGCAGGGCTTGCATAATTCATCACTGAATGTATATATTGTCTGTATACCGTAGTCGTGGTTTCTTTGTTGTGTCCAAACGTTGTCAAGTGACCTCAAGGCACTGAGTCTTGGTGTTAATTTATCTTTAATGTGTGTGATTTTTTTGTTTCGTTTAGTTTTTGAAGGCTCCAACATGCTTGCATGCGTCGGCCTTGGTCACCTAATGGCAGCTCTCCATGCTGCTCGATCTTTGGCAGCCTCCCTGTTCAATCCCTTAACCCTGAGGTCACACTTAATGACCTCGTCCCATGTCTTTCTTGGTCTACCCCTCCCAACCCCTCACCCAGTATTAACACTTCTCACCTTCTGCATCCAATTATCATCCCCCATCCTCTCCACATATCCAAACCACCTCAGCCTACCTCTCCTCATCACAACAACAATACACTCCAGTCCCATCCTACCTCTCAACTCTTCCATCGTAAACCAAGCCCCGCCAGGGCTTGCACGCAGGGACACACTGCATATCCACCTAATCATTGTCATTTCTGTACGTTTAAACCTGCGAATATCTTCTTCCTTTACTGCCCAGGTCTCACTACCATACAGCATCACACTCCTAACACATGCTGCATACAAAGACCCCTCAGCACATAAGGAGAGTCCTCTTAATGTCAGGAGAGGCAACAGCTCCCTGAACTTCTTCCAACCACTTCTCACCCTAGCAACTGAGCTAGCTCCAGCCCCACCCCCAGCACATAACATGTCTCCCACATAACAAAACTCCTCCACACACTCAAGAGACTCACCAGCAAGTTCAATCCTCTCACGCCTAACAATCTCCACCTGCTCTCCCCGACACGCCGCACACACAAAATCAGCATTATCTCGCAGTCTACCTCTAATACCATTACATCTCTTGCACACCCATTTATCACAAACACTACCTAAGACGGAATTACTTCCCACACTTTTGTGGCAAACTGTACATGGCCACTTTCCCTCTCCTCTGATTGTACCGCCACCAACCCTAGATACCATCACTTTTGTTTTATCTGCATTTACCCTTAAGGCCTTGTGCCCCATACCATCTCTCCATTTCTTAAATCTTTCCTCTGCTTCCTTTTCCTTCTCTGTAATCAACACCAAATCATCAGCATACAACATCTCCCATGGGAGTCCATCTCTGAAGTCACATGAGAGGTCTTCAAGTACCATGATAAACAACAAGGACTCAAAACTGACCCCTGATGCACACCAGCATTCACAGAAAACTCATCACTCAAAACTCCATTCACTCTTACCTGGATGCGAGCACCCACGTGCATGGCCATAACCACCCTAACCAGCCACTCTTCCAACCCTAGCTTTCTCATCGCCCACTTCACCACCTCTCTAGGGACTCTGTCAAAGGCCTTTTCCAGATCAACAAAAACAAAATACATTTCCCTTTTCTTTCCAATATATTTTTCCTGAAGCCGTTGAACAATGAATATGGCATCAGTGGTCCCCCCGCCTGGCATAAACCCAAACTGCATCTCATCAATATTCACTCTTTCTCTAATCATACCCTCTACAACTCTCTCCATTACTTTCATTATCTGATCTAAGAGCTTTATACCTCTGTAATTTCCCCTTTCCAGAGCATCACCCTTCCCTTTGTACACATTTACAATTACACTCTTCAGCCAATCATCTGGGACAACACACTCATATATTATTATATTTATCAGGTTAGTGACTAACCTCAACCCAGTATCTCCTAAGGCCTTCAACATTTCAGCAGTCAACCCAGACACACCTGCCGCCGTCCTCACCCGCATCCTGCCTATTGCCTCACTCACAGTAGCAGAGCCAATCAAAGGCCAAGGGCCAAACACTGGATCTGCTGGCTCCAAACCCTCCCTATCCCAATCAAACTCCTCATTCAACAATCGGCTATAATGCTCTCTCCACGCATCTTTAATATCCCCACTGTTCACCACTACCCTTCCTTCATCGTTCTTCACACACTGCTCACCTACAATGTCCCGATTATCCCTCTTCACGTGATTTGCCACCCTAAAAATCGTATTTTTCCTATCCCCATGATTTGTGATTTGTTGTTTAAATGGCATTGATGTACTGCATGTTACATCACACACATGATGAAGAAGGTGAAGAGCAGTATCAAGCACTGTAGGAGGTAGGGTATCACCACAAAAGCAATCACTTCGGCCACCATTTTCGGAGTTGTTCACGAGGGAGGAGGGGAGTGGGTAATGGCGACCGATAGTGGCGTCACGAGTGTAAACAGAGGGGATCGGCGCACGCGGGAAATTTAAACTGACGCGGTCCCAAAAAATCGAAAATTAATTGATTTTTTCGGATTTTTTTTCATTTTGGGGGTTGGACAGCCCAGAATGTCCGGTTAGTGAGTATGTCCGGTTATTGGACGTCCGGATATTAGAGGGATTACTGTATATTTATATATGTATATATATAAAGAATAAGGTAACTGATAGTGCCATACACCTGGAATTGGCTAATTATCACTTGGCAACATCCAACCTGCACTCGTTCGCTAATTTCCCCTGCTTTTTTTTCCCGTGAAATATGCCGTATGAGCTACTTTCGTAATATAAATGTATACAAGAAAGGAAGGGAGAAGCCTAAGTGATATTTATATTCACCTGGAAATACCTAATTTATTATGTATTGTCTAGATTTCCTACGACTTATTTCTTAGCATATACATTAGCAGATGACATTTTCAACTCTTGGTCAGTTCGCTCTCATCCTTCACGGCAAAATGACGCTCCTCCATTGCGCCTATTATAAAAGGCCCTGTGGCCTCTACCCCTACCAAACATCGTGTGGGAAGTGGTAAAGGACTGTAGATATATATAAGTGTAATAAAGTACTAGAAATAATAAAGTGTGAGTGTGTATATGAGTAAGAAATGACAATACCAGCGGCAAATTAGCGTGATTGGGAGGCTTGTATGCGCTTGTATTTTACATTGCTTTCACAGTTTTTTTTCTTTTTTTTTTAGTATGGATTCCAAACTACAGTAAAACCTCGATATAACGGACCTCAACAGACCGGAATTCGCTTTTATTGGACTCGAGGAGCTACCGGACTAAACTCCTATACAGTATATCGGAAAAAGTCCGATAAAGCCAGAAGCAGTCTGGACTGCCTGACCACTTCAGCTATCTTCACCACAATAAGACAAGTAAAAGACATGTTTTTCAGTGCACAGTACAGTATTATTATACCATTTGATTAATGTAGTGAAGGTATAACACAGTACAATACTGCACTGGTGGTGAAAACCACTGATGCAATCCGGACTAATGTCTGATATATCGGAAAAAGTCCGGATTAGCAGGGGTAAGTCCGGATGTCGCTTTTATCGGAATTTCACATTTTTCAGAATGGCTTGGGCCCCAATTAGTCCGTTATAGTGAGGTCTTACTGTACTTGGAAATCAGTGAATAGTGTTTCTAGCGATAATATCTGGCAGTGGTATTCAGATTAGGGGATGTCGGGAAGTGTAAAGTGGAGACTTAGTTACCCAACTTCAGAAGGTTCCACAAGTCTACAGTAGTCAAAGTGCTAAAAGAACATCCCAGGAGAAAGCTGAAGGCCTATGTGCCATATGGATATGTAATTATAATATTCTAGGACTAATAACTGATTTTTGGTAAATATTTTTAAAAAGTCAGTCGGAGTGCGAATATCCCCGCGGGAATGGCCCGGCTCGCCTCCGACAACCCTGCAGTGCAGGGGTTAAGGTGTATGTTGCTTATGTTGTCAGGTCCACAGGCAGATGAGTGCTTAGGGTTGCTAATGATGTGCTTCACCTGGTTGTAAGTGAAAGGTGCACAAGTCTGGGTCTGTGGGGAACTGTCTCTTGCATCGGATGACACGTGCAGTGTGATGGATCTGCTTGGCCAGACAGACTGGGATTACTCTGATACTGCTCCCAATACCCTGTATGATATATGTATATTACAGATATTTAATATATAATATACATACCAGTACAATGTAACTACAGTCAGTCTTCATTTAATGCAGTTATTTAATAACGGGAAGGTACTGTGTTAACCGTAACTGATATTCACATATAGTACTGAAAAACTATTAAAAGGACCTGCTAGCTACAAGCCACTTGAAGTCAACTTTTTCGCTTATTTAACATCTCTAGCAAAATTATCCCAAAAACTCTGCCACTCCAAAAAACTCATTCTTACATTAGGGTAGTTGTGCCAAGATTAGGTCCGAAGAATGCCCAGACTATGTTTAACTTAAAGCTAGGTGACTGATTTTCCACTTTTCAGTCAGCTCTAATGATCTGATATGAATTAACCATGACCACCCTATCAATACATCATCAGTTTATGAGTCAGTGCATTTTTAAGTGAATATTTATTAATACTTTACCACAAGGACACAGGTCTTCTAAATTTCCAATTCAAATGGATTTTTCACAGGTTGTTTGAGATAAATTAGTTTGGAAGTTTTGTTCTGATAAGAATTGGGGGCTTCCATCTTTAGGTTTAGTGGCAGTCTTAAATGGATAAAATCATAGGGGCTCTAGGGGGCTCCACCCACCAGTTAGGTTGAAGAGATCATAAGTAAACAAGGCAGCTTCCTTAAGTGCCCTAAAATAGGTAGATGCTTGTTCTTTATAATGTGTGCACACTAAATCAACAAGTGGTTACCTGTGTTGCCTACTTTACTAAAATTACTTTGCTTCAGAATGTGAAAATGTAAGAAGACAGGTGGATTTTTGCACCTGTGTGGTAGTTTTACCAAACAATTTTCTTCATCAAAACCCTGCCATTTCTGATAGCTAATAACAGTCAGGGGTATGGATGTTATATGAGACCAAAACACCACTTCTCCCAAACAACTGATGTCACTATTGTAATCACTCTGCATAAGAAAATAAAAACTCAATTGCCGATGGTGTACTAAAACTGAACGCCCATCTTTTAAATGTATCAGCCATTATCTAACTAGCTAACTAACTAACTATTGCCAGATGCCATAATCCTGTAAGGGATAGCCATTTGACTTTGAATTATTTGTTTTAGGGGGAGGGGCACTAACCCTCCACCAACCCACTTGTTGACACATAGGGAGCACATATGGTTTGGTTATATGGTTACCACCCAGCGTTGTAAATGGTTTCTTGGCTTACAGGAAACCATTTGGCTTGTCACTCAATGTAAGGCCATCTGTAAAGGAAAGAAAAGCAATAAGAAGTGACAGGAATGGTGAGAGAAATAAGAAGAGAAGGAGGAAGGCACAGAAAAAGAATGATAAAGGCTAAGGAAGATGTAGGCAGCACTACATCAAGTGAGTGGATGATGGTCGCCAAATGCCAGTAAATAACTCCATGCCTGACGTTCCTCATTACTTACATCACCATTAATATGAAGACAACCTATGGGGAAATCATGCAGTACACCGGAAATTCTTCACACAAGCGCTTACGTACAATTTCATTTTTCTTTCCTAATTTTACCTGTGCCCGGCAGCAGGACCTGGACTCGGAATACTCCTCTCCACCGTACATCCCTGATGATGGTTCTTGTCATCTAATAATGCTGAAAGGCCCCTGAGAACCTGTGCCGTTGGTTGGACGGATTTCTGTTTACGCGACCTTGTTGTTGTTGTTGATCGTTGACGACAGTATAAAAAGTACACAAATTGACTCACACGTTATCCAACAGAATCAAATCTTATTTACTAGTAGGAAATCCACGCAAAGACAATCTTTAGTCACTCAAAATTACTCTCAAGTACTCAAACATTATGTATTAATTCGTAACGTGAGAAAGAACTGAATTGAGGAGAGCAGCCGACCATGAAGGACGACGCACGTGCTGACGATAATACCTGCGACCCGTTGAGGGGGGCAAACGGACAACCACAGTCTCCTGCAGCCCAGAAGATCAAGGGGGCTGTGGTTTGGTTTAACGTGAGGGCGGGGTACGGCTTCATCAAACGCCAGGATACTGGCGTGTTTTCGTGCACCGTTCTGCGATCGTTAAGACGAATCCACGGCACCTCCTATGCTCCCTAGGTGATGGAGAGCGGGTGGAGTTTGGTCTGTTTGGGACTCCAAAGGGTCCTGAGGCCCGGGATGTTACTGGGCCTGGAGGTGTGGCCGTGCAGGGCTCTGATCATGCACGGCGACGTCTCAGGCCCAAGGACATCAACCCAGGGATCCTGGGAATTCTGATCAGCTAAATCTGCTCGTGGAGATGTGTGTCGCGACGGCGAAGGCTGTTCGTTGGGGTGATAAGGGGGCTTTGCGCGTTCTCCTTCCCAAGATCTTCGAGGAGAACGGACTGCCTCGCCTTATCATCTCCGAGCGCTTCGCCCGCGACATACACTCGATTCCCCGCCGACGGGAGCGTCAGGTCCGGCAGCGACAATCTGCTGCCCCTCGTCAGACCCCGAGGAAAAGGCTGCGACTGGAGGCCCCCCTCAACAGGAAAACTGCCACTCCCATTTCTGTTGACGATCCGGAAACGTCCAAGACCACAGATCAGACCACGGTTCAAGTTCACGAGCAACTATCGATGACGGAGGAGGGGCAGGATTCTTCACATACTGCCTCCATGGCCAAAGAAGCGTCGACCGGCTCCTCGGCCGGGGAGGAGATTCGTGAGTCCTCCCCTCCTTCGGCAGTGGAGGGCCCTCCAATCATCAACCTCAAGGATCGGCTAGATGTACCCTCCTAACTACACCTCTCTGGCCCTCAACGCCCACATCCGGTCGTACTAGCTCGGAGCCACGACCTATACCACACTCTACGATCTGCTCCGGGCTGCCGACATGGGTGATGATGATGATAAGATTTGCCACACGGATGTGGCACGGGCTCAGGGTGAGGAGAGCAATCTATCATATGCTCCCGCCTCGACTGAGACAATAGCTCGGCCTAAGTAGCGTGACGTGAGGCTGCCCTAATCATCATCAACAGGCTGGCCTAATATCCCGTAAGAGGATGATGGCCATTAAGCCCCAAGGAAAAAAAAAAAACCGAATTAAGGGTATTAGTCCTATCATGCAGTATACCGGGGTTTTGTCCTAGTGAGCCTTGTCCGAGAGAGAGAGAGAGAGAGAGAGAGGGGGGGGGGGGAGGACGTGAGTATACCCTCCGGGACAGTTTGTTCAGTAGCACTACCACCATAACAGTGTACACTCATTATCTGTTCTAAGCACGGTTTAAGTAACATGAACTCTGTAAATAGTACTTAAATGCCAGAGTTTATCCCGGACACCAAAAAATAGCCTAGTGGTCCCATTATTGCTCTAAATATAGCCCCCCAAAACACAAATCGTAAAAATTTATATTCGATTAGGTACGTATGATTACCAAAATATCGTAAATAGGTTAAAATATGCCCGTCAATACATTTATTTTCATTTTAAATCAATATTTATGCAAAATAAGGGTCTGTCAAGGCGAGTTAGCGATCAGGCGAAACACTTCCGCTAAATTAGCACATTTCGTTTTTTTTTTTTTTTACCACTCGTGATGGAGTACTGCTTTCACGTGACTCTACACCCAGTAACATGCCAAACAATTTCCTGTAATAGCGAAAACCAATTCATTAGGTGGTAAAAATAACCAAATGCTGCCTGATGGTCTAATGAGTTACTTGCTCCAAATGGATGGGGCCTATAAAGGCTTACTTCCGAAGGATGATTTGGGTTTATTCTTCACGCGATGCCATCCACGCACAGGGAAGGCTGGTCACCCTCCCCTTAAATGTCGGGACAGAGTAACTTAACCCCTATAGTTCGAATGGGGCAAATAAGAATTGTATGATCAGTAAACGAACCCACTGATATACCACTCATTACAAACATTACACACGAGGTTGACCAGTCAACCACTCTTTGGACTCAGTACTGGAAGGGTCACATCTAGCTGGAAGTGTCTTGAATCACCAAACCAACAGGCATCCATTAGGTGATATATCTTTACCACTGATGCAGTAAATAGTGTCCTGGGTTATAGGAAGCCTTTTGGCTTGTCCCAGTAAAATCACCTCTGAGAACATCCACTTAACACCTCTGAAACATTTTGTCACACCTCACCTCAGCTGATGGCAATGTCCAGATGGATCCTTCACTACCACTGTACTTGGTTCCGTAATGATCAACTAGGATTAAAAAAGAAAAAAAAAGCACCTATTTTATTATCAATGAATAAACATTTGTAACAATTTCATAATACAGATAAAGCACATTAAAGCTTTAAAAAACCACTCAATAATCACAATGAAAAGTAATGGCAGTTTGTTTATTTTGTAATTCTGCTTGTGTACACAAGATTTGCAATGCAACAGTAACTTGATAAACAAGACACTCCACATCTTGTGCAGTATACTGATACAGGTACTGAGCATCTAAGTTAATTCTACAGACTGTAGTTCTTTAAAGTTTTCTGCAATGTATTTTATTTGTAATACAGTACTAAACTATTGGAAGTCTCTTGCTTCTGTTACTCCACTTCACTATAATCATAGCTGTGGAACAGTTCATTTCTCCAACAGACATATCCTGTCATGGATAACAGATAAAATATTTTCAACAAAACTTGCATATGATTACAATTTACATACAGTAATTTGGCTTTAAGATATTACAATATTTACAAAGTGGTGCCACACAATCTGTCTCTTTGTGCATATGATAACAATATCTTTAACTTAACCCCTTCATGTACAGGCATGCTTTATCAATGTTACTACAAAAAGATGACAATTCCATGGCCAACTAAGTTAGCAGGGTGAAGGGATTCAATGCCCACACTCACAGCACAATTCAGGTCTTGAACTTGCTAAGATTACAGTGTTTTCCCTACAAACAATGCACAAAAGTCCACTGATTAACTGTAAGGACTGGGACTTGCATCCTTAGTGCAGGTGAGAAATTTGTGGACAAAAGTGCCATGGTGTCTGATGGGGTTAATCATTAAAGCTTAAAGTAATCAATGTACCAAGCACTGTAATTCAGACAGCAAATCTATACAGCAAACAGTGACATACTGTACTGTATAGTAACACTTTTCTTTTTTACCTATTGAGAAAATGGGTTGTATAACAAAGGACAAATTGTGGTACAAACACCTGTATATCACATATTGATACATCATTAAAGATGATGAGTGGCTTATAATGAATGATATATTTATGGGGCATTGTTTCATGTAGGTTCTAAATAAATTGGCCAAGTGCAGGTATGCAATACAAATACTGGTAGCAGTCTTGGCTGTGGAAAATACCATTATTGTACAAAGCTCAATTAAAGTGTATTTTGATATAATACAGTGTGCCACAACACTACTGAGTGATGTCATGAATGACTCAGAGTACTTTTTGTGACATTTCTGTTGCCCCTGGTTCATAACATAAACTATACTGCACGGTATTTAATTTATCATTACAACTGATACAATACACATCTGGAATAAGCTAATGTGAGAGAAACCACCATTAACCACTTCACAGGGGTGACATAATTTTTCAATTTATTCTTGTTATGGTCTGAGGATTTTCAAACTGGAGGGGTGGTTTCCATAACTCCCTCCATACAAGAGGTCTTTCCAAAGCCAAAAAAAAAAAAAACTGCAAGGGACAAAAAGAATAAAACAATGAAGACATCCTCTAGCTGATAGGGATTTTTTTTTTTTACAATATGGGATGTCTGAAAATGGCTGACCACACTTCATGGTGTTATAAAGTGAACTGAAATGCATGTGGATTGACTGAAACTAAATGGAAAGGTGAATGGGTGAGAGAATGGGAATACGGTTTAGGAATATGTGCGGGAGTTAATGAGAATGAGAGGGCAAGAGAGGGAGTATGTCTGATGATAAGCAAGAAGTGGAAGGAGAATATAAGAGAGTATGGAACAGTGGGTGCAAGGATTGTATGGGTGAGGATGAAAGTAGGTATACAAGCTTGGGCAATTGTATTTGGGTATGTGCCGACAGAGGACCGAGTGGCAAGAGTGAAAGATGAGTTTTGGGCAAGTGTAGAGGCATGTATGGACAAGTTTGAGAGAAGCAAGAGAGTGTTTTTGATTGGAAACATGAATGGCAAAGTTGGGAATGTACAAGTGGATGGAATGGTTGGTCAGTGGGGTGTGCCTGCTGAGGTGGATGGGAATGGTATTGCCTTGGTGGACGTCTGTGCTGGTAAGAGGTTGGCAATAGCCAACACCTACTTTTGGCACAAGATGATCCACAGGAATACATAGAGAGTCATAAGGAGGATGGATGGTGAACTTGGAGAACGAAAGGCAAAGATAGATTCTGTGTGTGTGGATGAGTGAATGAGAAGACAAGTGTTGGATGCAAGAATGTGGAGAGGGTGGGGGAATGGAATCTCTGACCATCACTTAGTGATGGCCAAGGTAAGACTGCAAAGAAAGTGAGTGAAGAGACCAAGGGGAAGACAGGAGGAAATACCCCCTGTGAGAAGAGTGGAGAAGTTGCAAGAAAGTGAGAAAATGGCAGGGTATAAGAGCACAGTGGAAGAAAGATTGGGAAGGTATGAGTATTAGCAGATGGAAGGGGTGGAAAATGTATGTAAGATTTTCACGGAAGAGATAGGCACAGTGTGTGAGGTGGTTTGTGGAGTGAGGAGGAGATGCAGGGGTGTGCAAGGGACAGCGTGGTGGAATGATGAGGTGAAACGAGCTGCGGAACAAAAGAAGAAGGCATATAGTGAATAGCTAGTGAGCAGAGGTGGGGGAGAAGATGAGAGAGACAAGAGAGAGGTATATGTGAGCTGGAGAAGAGAGGTGGAGAGATTGGTGAAGGAAAGTAAGAAGAAAGTGGATGAGGAGTTTGGGAGGAATCTGAGTGTAAAATGGAGGGAGAGTAAGAAATTGTTTTGGAAGGAGGTAAACAAAGTAAGACAGTGTGAAAGGGGATACAGTAGGGAAGTGAAAGATGGGAATAATAGATTGCTGGTGGAGAGAAGAGAGAGAAATTGAGGAGACGGAAGGAGCACTTTGAGAATTTGCTGAATGTAGAAAGTGAAAGCAGTGCGAGTATAAGTGGTTGGAGAATGGCTGGGAGAAAAAGAGGTGAGAGGAGGGAGGAAGAGATCAGTAGGGTGGAAGTAGTGGAAGCAATGAAGAAGATCAAGATGGGAAAGGCCCCAGGAATTGATGAAGTGTGTGGTGAAATGATGAAGTATGGGGGTGACATTGTTGTGGAGTGGATATGGAAGTTGTGTAGATTGGCTTGGGAAGAGGGAAGGGTTTCAGAGGACTCAGGTATAATTGTTCCTTTCTATAAAGGAAAAGGGGAGAGAGAAGTATGTAGTAACCATAGGGGTATTTGCCTTCTTAGTGTGACTGGAAAAATATATGGTAGAATACCTACTGATAGGGTTAGGCATATAACAGAGGAGTTAGCTGAAGAAGAACAAGGGGGATTCAGGAAGGGAAAAGAGTGTGCTGATCAGATATTTGTTCTAAGGTGTTTAGTGAAGTATCTAGAGAAGGGAAAGAAAGTGTATGCTGCCTTCATGGACTTGCAAAAAGCTTATGACAGAATAGACAAGCAAGGTATGTGGAAGGTATTAAGAATATATGGAGTGGAGGGAAAATTGTTTTGTGCTGTGAAAAGCATGTATGAAGGAGCTAGGGCTATTGTATGAGTGGATGGTGAGCTGAGTGGGTTCTTTGATCTGAATGTGGGACTGAAACAGGGTTGTGTGATGTCTCCATGGCTGTTTAATACATACATGGATGGGGTTGTAAAGGAGGTGCAAGGTAGGGCAGTGGTTGTGGGAGTGGCTCTAATAAATGAGGGTGGGATGTGGAAGATTCCTGTGTTGTTGTCTGCTGATGATACAGTATTGTTGAGTGAAGATGAATGGGAGTTGCGAGGTTTGGTGAATGAATTTGGGACAGTGTGTAAGAAGAGGAAACTGAAAGTCAATGTAAACAAGAGTAAAGTTATGGTGTTTGAAAGGAATGAAGTCACAGAATGCACAGTGAGGTTGGATGGTGAGGATATGGAGAATGTGAGTGCATTCAAGTAATTGGGTAGTGTGATGAGTAAGGATGGAAGTTTTGGGGATGGAATACTTGAAAGGGTACAGCAGGGAAGGAAGGTTGTTGGTTCACTGAAGGCAGTGATGAGAAATATGGAGGTGAGTATGGAAGTCAAGAAGTCACTGCATGACAGTATCGTGATCCCTACCCTGACGCATGGAAGCAAGGCATGGACCTTGCTACAAGGTAACAAGTCAAGAGTGAGAGCAGTGGAAATGACTTGAGAGGAGCATGTGGAGTGACATGGGACAGGTTGACGAATGAAGAAGTGAAGGAACGTCGTGGATGTGGATGTGGTTGAGAAGATTAGGAGAAATATACAGAGGTGGTTTGGACATGTGGAGAGAATGGAGAATGAAAGACTGACTAAGAGGGTGTATGCAGGTGGGGTGAAGGGAGAGAGAGGGAGGGGAAGACCGAGGATGAGGTGAAGGGATGGAGTTGAGAGGTATATGAGGGAGGGGTGAGTGAGCTGGGGGGAGGGTAGGCAAATGGTGGGTGAGAGAGAGAATTGGAAGCGTTTTGTCTGCGGCCACCTTTTGCGGGATTAGGGAGTCGAGCTATAAATATACAGATAAATAGAAATACTGAAAATAATGAAGCAATAACATGTACAGCAAATCTTTAGGTTATATGGGTATCTAAGTTGTGTGTGTGCACTGTTTTATGCATATTTGTAAATAATCAATTAACAGGTACAAGTAACTCAGAGCTGGCAAGCACAGAGTTAGTGAATGACTGACAATTTATGGGGCTACCTTGCCATACCCATGTAACTTATCAGTACTGTACTGAATACAGCTTCAATTAGTGATGACAATTTTTCTTAAAAATTTAAAATATCTTTGAGACACTGCACACTTGCAAATGATGATCATTTTTCATACAAACACAGTTCAGTACCTTGTATTAATTTCTATGGCAGTTGTTATTCACTGTTTTAACTAATTAATTCTTATCACTTCTGTTGTACACAAATACTGTACACTTTTTTCCTTCAACTTTTTATGTATGTATATAATGCCTGCCCTAGGGTGGGAAAGGAGGCCCAGATGATGATGATATAACATGTAATTAATTGTGTTATACATTACAGCAATGACACAGTGTGTGACAGTGTGAGTGACAGTGACAGAGTAAATGCAAGTCAGTAAGACTGAGGGTGTCACTGACAGCAAATGTAGATGAATGCACGAGAAAAACTGAGTGAGTATGGGGGTAAATGAATAATGGTATGTGAATGAACTGGGTGGTGGGAATAATTATAAGACAATATGTGTGAGTGTGAGTTGGAATATAAGAAAGTGAAAATGAGTGGAAGAAAATGAATATGAGAATAATGTGGGAAGAAGAAAAGTGACTGAATGAATGACAGTGGGTGCATGTGAAAAAGCTTGGGAATGAATGCAAATCACTGAGTGACAGAGTACGAGAAAGAGATAATGCCAGTAAGAGGGAAGCAAGGAATGAGATTTTTTTTTTCTTAATACAAGGAAGAAAGAACCAAAGGCTTGGAACCTGCAAGACTGTTCCTCTCCCCCACCCCCCCAAAAGGCCAAATTCAAGATCCATACATTTTGAAATGCCTGGACACATTGTGTTTAAATGACTGGTCATATGCAGATGAAAATCCAGACAGCAAGATAGTTCCACAGATGACCTATTACATACATGAAGGACTGGGGGGGGGGTGCTAATCTACAAATTTGACAATCACCACTCATGCTCTTGAAACCATATGTAGGTGTGCTAATCTACAACTTTGACAATCACCACTCATGCTCTTGAAACCATATGTGTGCTAGGCATGTAAATCAACACAAATGTGGTGTGATTACTGGGCTACATCATCCACAAGATATGATGCATGGGTTTGCAGTGGGGGAAGAAAGCATCCTGAACCCTGAAAATCAATCGTTCTGTCTGTTATGTACTTTACATGTTCAAAGGTGTCCTGGTTTCTGTGATACAGCATTCTCAGTCAACCCAGTAGTGAGGAGATAAACTTAGGGCCTTGAAAATCAAGAGGCTTGTCCTTTATAGGTATATTTTGTGTGTAAAACTGCATAATCAAAGGGCACCCAGTAACAGGGTTATGGGTTCCATAACCTATCATGCACAAAGGTTCAGCCAGTGGAATCAGCAGAACACTACTAAAATCATGATATAGTTTCTCTATTCATCAAGGAATACAAACAGATTCCTGAGAATACTTGGGGAGGCATATAGCGCAGCGGTAATCAAGTGAGTGCAGGAGATAACAGCAAAAGGTGAAGAACAATGGATTTAGGAAGGCAGGACCAAGTACATGTATTGTTCAAGATAAGGGTTGAGATGCAGCTGGAAACTGCCTATAATGGATACATGCCATGTTGCTGACTGAGTGAAAGATACAGCTAGGTACTCTACTAATGAGTGCACATGATAATACATGTTGGCTAAAGCAAAATTATGGTATTAATGAGAAGAATACATGAAGTGACAGATTTCGCATCACCAGAGAGTAGACGATAAGGACATTATAATGCTGTACAATATAACATCCATGATCTTGATGCGCTGTGAGGTATACAATGGAAATGGCATGAGCCTGACTTACAATGATGTACAGTCTCACAACTAACTTGACATAATGGTGCATAGTAGCGTAACATTTACATAAATCTAACTTGTCATATCATAATATGCTGTGTAATATACATGAAGATGGCTTGTAAGTGTGCATTGAGTAACATGATGGATGAACTTGAACTTTGTTGTAATGATGGGTTTACAGGATTTTTTTTTTCTTAACAGCTTAATCTAAACCTAGATCTTAAATAGCAATTCTAGATTTTTATGTCAATTTGGAATAATGTTTTTTAAACACACAGCATATACATCTCATTTTAAAAAATTAGTATAGCTAACCAACCCACCTCCATCAGTGCTTTGAAAAAAATACATATCACCATCATACCATTCAGTCACTGCCCTGCAGTACCAATGAGGGCAGAAATGAAAATTAGTGCTGCACAGTATAGTACTGTACTTCTAAGCCTATCTCACCATTTATTAAGAATTATTGTCCCCAATGGCAGCAGAGAAGAAGGGTACATCATGTGGGCCAAAGCTAAAGAATGTCCACTTATGGTGTTTATGTTGATTATTCCTGCTCTCTCCTGATCACCAAATGCTATCATTCAGTTTTGCTCCAAACAAATGTTACACTTAAGTTCTGTGCCTTTCAAGAGAGTAGCACTACCTGAAAAATATTAAATATTATTTAAATATTATAAGAGTTCTCTTGAACCCTTATATATAGTATTTTATTTTTATTGACTTTCCTTTATCTAAAGAAAAATCTCATGTTGCAACAGTTACAAACAGTCCATATCAAACCATTAAATAATGTTTTTATATTTTATACTTGCAACTGCCAATTTTATTCAATTTAGGAGAAACACCATAATAATACACAGTTTAAACCTCCTCCTGTCTGCCCACCCTCCAAGCATATTAGCAAATATTAGATATATATTTAACAGCCTTAAACTGTCAAATTAAATGCCAATATGTCATTATTTTTATCATGTTGGAAGGGATTAAAAAAGGATTAATCCCCCAAACTAGACCTAGTTAGATCATATAGCCCTGCTAGGATGATGGGACAGTGCTACCTCTTCCAGCAAGGCAGGTACTTGGACAGGGAGCTCTACCACTGAGCCCTCCCACCTCCCTATCATGTTGGAAAAAGTAATAGTAACAATATCACAAGCATGTAGTTGCATATTAAACTTATTTCAGATTTTCCCCTACTGCAAGTCAGGTCTGCAGTGTACTCTCACTTAATGAATTCAGTTAACAGGCCTTTTCTGCTTTTGCAGACAATATTTTTCTGCAGAACAGGTAAATATCAAGTATGATACACTGTAAGGTTACGCTTTGTGTCTTATGAACTATAAAACACCGCATACTTTACATCTACTGACATTCTTTAATATGGTAGTTGAGTACCATGCCCTTATGATATTCAGACAATGTGATGTGAATACACAAGAGAAAGCATAAAATGGCAAAACACATGTGAATCAAGGCTTTCTCCAAAAAGAGCTTGATATTTGTATACCATACCTATTGTACATTAAAGTTTAGTGACTGAGTTACAGCACATGATCTGTCATTATATGGCAAGTATCTGGCAAGTAGGTACCATACAATGTCTAACCTCAGGGGCAGAACAAAATATTATATAATCCAGATAACTACTAGTAAAGTGCACTTTGTGAGCGCGTGACAAGCAAGCGAGCATTTGTACATATGCCTATCATCATAATTTCATCTGGGTGTAAACTTTCAGCATTTCTGGGGAGGTAGCTGAACAATAACAGAAACATAACTGAGCTAAAATATTTACTTTCTCACATTTTCTCTCTGGATGTGCATATAGTGAGGCACTGTAGCATTCATCACACACGCAATGTTCAGTTCTCTGTTCCCAATTTCCCGTGTCAACAAACTACATTGATAAACGCTTGGCTATTGATTGAATGATAAAACCCAGAAATGGGATGACTACTCTTGCTGATTTCATCCCCTAAACATAGAAAAAATGTTCATGTAAAATTATGAGTGTATCTATCCATCATCCAATCCTATGTTGTCTTATGTGAAACACAGGAGTCCGGGGCTAGGCAAGTTGGTCCTACCATTTAAGATGAGAGTGACCAGCCTCACTCATCCCTGAGTGGCATTACACGAGCAATAAACCCCAAACACCCCGTGAATATAAACCGGCACAGAATCACTCTGATTGGTACGCCTTAATTACTCACTAAAACCACCAGGTGCTGTAATTTGGTTACAAAGTTAACACCCAGCATAGTAAATGGTTTCCTGGTGTACAGGAAACCATTTGGCTTGTCACTCAGTGCAGAGGCACCCATAGGCAGAAGGAAGAGAAAAGAATGAAGGAAAGAAAGACCGAAGAGGGAGTGTAAAGTCACCTGTAGGCAAAAGGAAGAGGAAAGAATGAAGAGTGTAATATCCAATATTTAATTGTTAGAATTCATGCAAGAAAACAGTGTTACAACAGGAAATCTTTTAAAATTTGATTTCATAGTGGAGCATGTCAACTGAAGCTCTCAGTACATTCTCTTGGAAAACTGGGATTCCAAGGGGTTTCTTTGGTTGCATGAGTAAATATATATAGTTAAAAACAAAATTTACTGAATGTATCTACCACCTGCTGAAAGAATCTTTTCTCTATCTCACATAGTAGATAAGTCATTAGCCTCTGAAAACCATCGCAGTCAGGCCATGTTGTGTTGGGCCACTCATTTCTCAGCTGAACATACACTTTGCTTCACTATGTTTGGTCGCTTGGAAACAGTCTTAAAAATGCTCATTAGTGTGTACTGCCATGAAAAGTGGGGGAGTGGTTGTATACTGTAAATTGCAAAACTGAAGTGATAAAAGCAAATTGCAAAACTGAAGTGATAAAAGTAAAATTAATGAGAAATATAATTACTTAATATACATTTCTACATACCATACTACATATGAGCTAATGTCAACTGCATAGTGTGGTATATATATTTTTTTAAATGTTTCCTCCCTATCTACATCTATATTTCATTTTTTTCTGAGTAGTTTTTATGGCACCAACCTCAGAGACCTAAAGATCAGTTCCCTCTCCAAACAGAACATCATCAACTTCACCTTAACTACAAATAAAAGAATGTGCAGTCCTTTATAATCCACCGCAGAACTGCACCCCTCTAGTATGAAAGGTTACAGCAAGAAAAACCTTGCCATGATGGCCTGGGTTGAGTTGGGAAGGGATAAGTAGGAAAGAGGTGTGGTGCATGAGATACCTGGTGCTGTACTTTTCTTGTCTGACAGGAGTCTGCAGTGTCTTACCCCAGAATCTGACCCACCTAACCAGTTTACATCCAAGACTCTATTTTAGTTCTAGACATTGACTGACTGGTGCAAAGGAGACCCTGTCAAAAGGTTCTGTGGTCAGCCTGAGAATCCAACCCATGACTTCCAGTTTGCTAGGTGAGTAGGCTTCTAGGTTTACTACTACTACCATCTCCCTCAACTACAAATACCTGCATATTAACTTTGCCTAATTTTATGGCACCTTCTTTGGCAGCCATAAGAATACACTGCATAAAGCCACACACATATAACAACCTGAGCAAAAACTTCACCTATTAGAACATTAATAAAAGCAAAAACAAAAAAGCATCTTTCGTATCAATTTCCACTACGAAACACATTCTTTTCAAAGTATGGATTGAACTTAACAATGGTCAGGTTTATGATATTATACAGCTTATATTTTCTCCAGCTCTTTGCACTGTGAGATGCAATTGCATTAACTCCTATTTCATTACAAAAGTACTGTAACATTGACACCCAGTAAATGGTGGTAACTACTCGTAGTCATATGTGGGCAGATCTGCATTTTGCCTGCAAAATAACCTATTTCCACAATAATGTAATACTGAGACTGGATATCAATATTAGGAACCTAAATGGTATTAAGAGAGATTATATGGTAAACCCTACATACCATCCCAGCTTTAAAAAGGCAATTACAAAAGATTTCACAGGTGACTACAATGAAACCACGAACTGTCAATCTTTAGTTTCTCATTAGCAATAAAATACTGTGCAGTGGACCAAAAAGTATTCAACACATCGGTTTGATGGCTGTGGAAATGAGCAATGCATGCCATGTTGGTTCTGTTGGGTTGGTATGCTAGAGCAGCAGTTGCACTTGCTACTAACGTCACCGTAACAGCTCATATTTGGTGAACGTAAGATACCTTTTACACCACAACTGTGTTAAAACAGTGTCTACCACAACTGCTGGGTCGTCATACAGGAATATATACAGTGAGTGTAAGAAACATGCCAATGGTGCCTTGAAGAAAGCTGCACAATTTGATACCCATTTATGTAGCATATTGGAATCTATCACAGCCATTTATACAGCATATTGACATCTATCACAGTCAATATCGCTAAATTTTTTCATGGGCACATTATCCACTGCAGAAGTGTCACAAGCAGTAAATCAGACTATCATCAATCTTCACACTGATGGTAACACCAATGCTAAACTTGACACTGGTGTGTCAGAGATTCCTGTAGTGCACTGCTTACAGTGGTAAGATGATACTGGCACACATGAAAATCCATAGATCTACACTGATATGCTTCCATTCATCAGAAATTAATACTATAGTCTTTCCAGCTCATGGTGAGTGTTTGGGCGTTGGCTTTTCCGGGGGTTTCCCCACGTGCGATGCTGCCAAACCTGTCAATTCCCTATGGGATCAATTATCAGATTCTCTCTTTCTCTCTCTCTGCATAATAAAAAGAACGTTATATTTTTGGTGTAGATTTATTTATATAATAAGCCTATACAGTGTGATGAATTATTTGAACTGGAGAAGCTTCTCTGTCTGTCTGTCTCTCTCTCTCTCTGATAATAAAAGGAACCTTACAAATATGGTGTAGATTTATTTATATAATAAGGTTATACAGTGTGATGAATTATTCGAACTGGAGAAGCCTCTCTGTCTGTCAGTCAGTCAGTCAATCAGTCAGTCAGTCAGTCAGTCAGTCAGTCAATCAGTCAGTCAGTCAGTCTGTCTGTCTGTCTGTCTGTCTCTCTGCATAATAAAAGGAACACTATACATTTTTTGTTGATAAACCTATACTGTATGATGGTATAATTTGAGAAGCCCCCCCCCCTCTCTCCCTCTCTCTTAGCATGGTCGTACCTGACCGTGTCAACTGTCCCCAAGCTCGGAAAAAAGCAACGTCGGACAGCAACGCTGCCAATTATTGTTGTATTTATACAGAATCATTGTTATTATAAAAAGAAAGATACATTCATAACACTATATAGCCTTATTAAAGTAGTAAATATATACCAAATAATTCAGAAGCAGTAATTAATTACATAATTATAAGACAGAGTCACGCATGTTAGGTGAGATTTGGCAGAGTCGCACATTGGGGAGCCCCCAGAAAAGCCAACGCCCAAACACTCACCATATATTGGCAGGACTATAGAAGCATGAATATACAAAGATGCTTTTTAACTAATTGAAACCTGACTTGAATTTGGGTAAACTCCAAGATAGGCAGGAATGCCAACAGATCTCAGCCTTGTTTCAAAATCCATCACCAGTATGTCATTTTGTTTTAAAAAGTTGTTCAAATACTTTTTTGGTCCACTGTACATCAATGTATATGAATAAATATATATAAATATAATATATATATATGGGGGTGCTCGCACCCAGGTAAGAGTGACTGGAGTTTTGAGTGATGAGTTTTCCGTGAATGTTGGTGTGCATCAGGGGTCAGTTTTGAGTCCCTTGTTGTTTATCATGGTACTTGAATCCCTCTCATGTGACTTCAGAGACGGACTCACATGGGAGATATTGTATGCTGATGATTTGGTGTTGACTGCAGAGAATGAAATGGAGGCGGAGGAAAGATTTAAGAAATGGAGAGATGGTACGGGGCACAAGGCCTTAAGGGTAAATGCAGATAAAACAAAAGTGATGATACCTAGGGTTGGTGGCAGTACAATCAGAGGAGAGGGAGAGTGGCCATGTGCGGTTTGCCACAAAGGTGTGGGAAGTAATTCCATCTTGTGCAGTGTTTGTGATAAATGGGTGCACAAGAGATGTAGTGGTATTAGAGGTAGACTGCGAGATAATGCTGATTTTATGTGTGTGGCATGTCAGTGAGAGCAGGTGGAGATTGTTAGGCGTGAAAGGATTGAACTTGCTGGTGAGTCTCTTGAGTGTGTGGAAGAGCTTTGTTATCTGAGAGACATGTTATGTGCCAGAGGTGGGGCTGGAGCTAGCTCGGTTGCTAGGGTGAGAAGTGGTTGGAAGAAGTTCAGGGAGCTGTTGCCTTTCCTGACACTGAGAGGACTCTCCTTACGTGCTAAGGGGTCATTGTATGCAGCATGTGTTAGGAGTGTGATGCTGTATGGTAGTGAGACCTGGGCAGTAAAGGACGAGGACATTCGCAGGCTTAAACGGACAGAAATGATGATGATTAGGTGGATGTGCAATGCATCCCTGCGTGCAAGGCCTGGGGGGGCTGGGTTTACGATGAAAGAGTTGAGAGGTAGGATGGGACTGGAATGTATTGGTACTGTGAAGAGGAGAGGTAGGCTGAGGTGGTTTGGACATATGGAGAGGATGGGGGATGATAATTGGGTGCAGAGGGTGAGAAGTGTTAATACTGGGGGAGGGGTTGGGAGGGGTAGACCGAGAAAGACATTGGACGAGGTCATTAAGTGTGACCTCAGGGTTAAGGGACTGAACAGGGAGGCTGCCAAAGATTGAGCTGCATGTAGAGCCGCCATTAGGTGACCAAGGCCGATGCATGGAAGCAAGCTGGAGCCTTCAAAAACGAAAAGAAACGAAACGATATATAAAATGTGGCCATAAATGATTCACCTCCATGTCACTGTCCTCCACCATCAGGCTGCCTCTCCAACTCACATCACCCTCATTCATATACCTCTCCACTCCATCCCTCCATCTCATCTTTGATCTTCACCCTCCCCCTCTCCCTTTCTACTTCATTCACATACATTCCCCTATTCAGTCTCTGATTCTCCATTCTCTTCACATGACCAAACCATCTCTGGGTACATGCAGAATATTCTATATATTCAAAGCAAAAAGTAATCAATATCTTCACTGCACAACATTCATCAAACAAAACCACAAATTCTTTCCTGATATGCTTTTAGTTTTAGATGGCACAGCATGGTAAATATTATCACATTACACAAAGGACTGTGGTGACAAAGGACATATGGTACATATTCGTATAACAGATCAGCTAAACAGAATTTCATCCATGAGAACTCAACTGTGTTTTTACTATTCTATTATCAAATACTTTGACATTATGTGCTGGGTGTCTCACATACTAAATATACAGCAGTACATTTCATCAACTAAAGCATATACTGCGTATAGCATATTCAACCCCTTCAACCCGATGATATAATTTTCATTTAAATCAAGCTACCACCGATGATTTTGTTCAGCAATTTTATTCAACTGCGGTAGTGAAAGGGTTAACTAATGCTATATCTACTCCCTCCAGTTAAAGCTATCCTAAGCTGAATAAAAATGTTAAAAAGTAGCAAGAATAAAATGAGAAATGTCATTGGAGTGAAGGAGTAGCATTCACATGGTTCTAATTCTTATACTAATATAATAACTTTTTTAACAAATCATCACCCAGCATTCTCATTTAATAATATTTTGGTTAAACTAACGCACCTGTCCACCAAAGCATAAACTATCACAATCTCACTAGAGTTTTGGTAAAATATTTTATGCCATACAATTTGCACACCACACAACACAGCAAACCAAAATTCAGTTACTCAAATTCACTGGGATGTTATATAGCTCCTAAACTATGTTTTTACTGTAACTTATTTTTACACAAAGCATCATTAGCATACAATATGCTATTTCCTAATGCATAATCATGCACTGTCATACATTTTTTATAGATAAGTGAACCACCTGACTATAACTTTTAAAGTCAAAATAATGGTTCTCTCTCTCCATCACACACTTGACATTAAAGAAAAATGGATTACAATATCAACTTATGTATACTATCCTTCGCCTTCACAACATCAATGGTCAACTTGCACTAACTTATGAAAATGAAACCAAATCTAAAGAACCAAATATATTCTACAATATATATAGTACTTCTGAAAGCACTGAAAAGACACAAGCCCAACTCTTCTACTTCTGGACTCAACAGCAAAATATAAATGCGTTATACTGACTAGGACGAAACAAAAACACAATCTCAGATTCGAAACATATTTGGCCATCAGTCATTTTTGCTTTATTTCTGAGCAGTGTACTTATAATACTGTAATTCACAATATTATAAAAAGTAACATATTGCAATAAACTAATTTCACAAACTCAACTTCAAATATATACGGTATCGCTAGTTCTAACAAGAATCATATCAGAAAGAATTGTTTTACCTATTATCAAAATATTGCTGTAATTTATGTAAAAACTGAAAAAGGCATATCAGGCAAACTAAAACCATGGCTGTCACAAGTTGCATTAATGCATGAATTGTTTATTGCAATTCAGCCTTCAAAGCTACAGTAAACAAAAAAAAATTATATCCAGGTATGACAAAAAGCTCACATTTCACCCAGTTTTACAGCCAATATACAAGTACAGTACATAACTTCCTGAATTAACTAATATTCTCTGAAGGTTGTGAAATTCTGCACTCAAGTACTTGGCAGGTACCCTTATTTTCATAATCATCAATCCAACTCTTAATCCCATCTGAAAGGATGGGGTGAGGTAGAACAACTAATTTCTTATCAACTAATAATGGTTAAACAGTAAGAAGGTTCATAAAAGTTTACTGAGAGATACATGTTAGCTGGATTTTGATTAAATTATTATTGCATCATACAATCAGAAAAATATTTGTATGGGCACTACACATTCTGGTTAAAAAAGAAAAAAAGAAAAAAAAATCCATGAACAGTTCCTGCTCCAGCATCATATCCACCAAAAAGAAGTGCACAACCATACTGTACTTAATATATGATAGTTTCCATGCTATAAGAAACATCATCAGTATACTACCAGCTGATCCTCATTCCTCGCATTCTGCCCAAGCCTCCTCAGCTTGCATAAAATACTTGGAAGCTAATTTCCCCTTCAT
Organism: Birgus latro; assembly: GCA_018397915.1. Classification (NCBI taxonomy): domain Eukaryota; kingdom Metazoa; phylum Arthropoda; class Malacostraca; order Decapoda; family Coenobitidae; genus Birgus; species Birgus latro. The sequence goes on along the minus strand of JAGKTI010003849.1, from coordinate 27,491 downwards.
TGCTTCTGTTGCCAGTTCTGCAGCCCAATTGAACAACTCTCCTGAAAATTTTTATATTACACAGTTTTGTATATCAGTAATCAAGGATAGATATTTACTCTGTATACAGGCTAGAAAATTATAAAATTTACCAGCCAATCAGAAATATCACCAATCCAACAAGTTTAGTTTTGCGAGACAATAAAAGTAACATTTCAAATACTGTCCCTTTGTTTTATGTTAACTCCTTCACCCCAGGCATGGGGCTCAGTTGCCTCCCCCCCTAGCCTGGTATAATCAGCTACTTCACCACCCCCCCCCAAAAAAAAAAAAACTTAACCTAGAGTCAAAAACTAAACAGATGAATGTACACACCATTGGATATGCGATGATATTAT
>JAGKTI010003849.1:0-12220 GCA_018397915.1 Birgus latro | reverse complement strand
AGCCATCTTTTTGTGTTATTGTGCATGTTTGTGTTGAATATTTTGTTTGTGAGGTTGTGGCGGGGGATGGGATCAAAAGCTTTACTAATGTCTAGTGTGACAAGGAGTGTTCTATGTGGTGGCCTAGCTGAATTCATGCCATCAAAAACTCTCTGTGTGAGGTCTGTAAGAAGAGTGTTTGTGGAGTGTAGTGGCCTAAAACTATGTTGTGATGGAGCTAGGGGGGTGTGAGGTGTAACTACTTGTATTACCAGTCTTTCAGTGACTTTGGAGAGGGTGCAGAGGAGTGTGATGGGGCAGTGTGAGGAAGGTAACGTTGGGTCTTTGTTGGGTTTGAGGATAGTGATGATAATGCCATGCTTCCAGATGTTGGGTATTATGTTGTGTGAGTAGCTGTAGTTTGATATGTTGGTGAGTGCTTGTATGCCTTGGGGTCCAAGGTGTTTAAGGTATGTTCCTTATGTTGTCTGATCCACAGGCAGATTTTAAGGTATGTTCCTTATGTTGACTGATCCACAGGCAGATGAGTGCTTGAGGTTGCTGATGATGTGCTTCATCTGGTTGTAAGTGAAAGGTGTGAAGTCTGGGTCTGTGGGGAACTGTCTCTTACGTCGGATGATACGTCGGTCGTCACGATGGGGGTTTAGATGGCTGACATGTAAAAAGTGATTGATGAGAGTGTTTGCTTGTTGTCTGTTTGAAGGTATGGTGTCTGTTGTCATGATGGCAGCATGTGATTGTGTAGTGTTGCTGTTGGAGAGTGTGATGCTGTTTAGTATTTTGTAGAGTATGCTGGTGTTTGTTTTGTGATCAAGTGTTTGGAGATAATTATTCTAATTTAGTGTTTGCTGTTCTGATATTTTATTGTTTATTTGAGTGTTGAGTTCTTGTATTTGTTGTATGGTGTCATGCGTATGTGGTGTTTGGGAGTGTCGTAGTGTGTCCCGTTGTCTGATGAGGCCTTGAATTTCTGTTGTGAAGTTGGGGTTGTGTCTTTTTCTGTTGCCTCTAGGGATGTGTCTTTTGTCTGCATTTTGTATAATTGTATTGAAAGTGTGCACAGCAGTGTTGATGTTTGTGATGGATGTACTGTTTAATGTTTCAAAGTGTTGTTTTGTTTCAGTTGTGAAGGCTTCCCAGTTGGCTCTCTTATAATTAGTGTATGTGTGTCTGTGGCCAGCTGGGGTGATTCTGGTTTTGGCAGTGATGATGATCGGGAGGTGGTCAGAGCCCTTGGCTCTGACCACTCTCCAGGAAGTTGTGGGGGCAAGGTTTGGGGAACAGAAGGTGATGTCTAGGGATGATGGGAGGAAGAGGGGTTGGTGTGGGATATGGGTATGATGATTGGGATGATTGAGTATGAAAAGATGATCTGTCTGGGTTTGTAGTGCCAGTCCTCTGTCTGTGTCAGGGTTGTTGACATACCAGGCCGATGCCTTGGGGTTGAAATCACCACCCAGGATGATGTTGGGTATGTTAGTGATGTGGTGTATCTGTGGAGAGTAATTATGTGGTACTGTAGGGGATGATTTGGGGGGAATGTATATGTTGGCGATTGTTGTGTGTGATTTGTTACCAGTTCTTATTTTAATTGACTGTATTTCTGTCGTAGTGTCATGTAGGGGGAGAAGTGACTTTGTGTGTGCACTGGCATCTGAAAAGTTGACGGAATTGTGTACCAGGGTGATGAGTCCACCGCCACCGCCGTCGGCCTGGTCTTGTCTGAAGGTGGTGAAATTATGAAATGTAGGTGTTTTTTGTGTTGTGTGTAGTTTTGTTTCTTGTACGATGGCAATGTGCATGTTGTGTTGTTTGATGAATTGTGTGAGTTCTCATTTTTTTGTGTTTATGCCATCTATGTTGTTTGGTTGGAGGATGTTTATGTTATGTGTGTGGTGTGTGTTGGGTGCTGCAGCACAGAGGGGAGGTGGTGGTGAGGGTGGAGGGGAAGGGGTAGGAGAAGGTTGTGGTGGAGGTAAGGGTTGGGGTGGATTAGTTTGGGGTGAGATAGGAGGGGTTAGGGGATTGGATGGTGTGCGAAGGATTGGTGGGTTAGGCTGAGGAGGTGTGGGGGAAGTAGGAGTAGGGTTGGTGAGGGAGTTAGTGGGTTGAGGGAAGGAACATAAGGAGCAGGTCCAGGTGTTTGTGTAGTCTTTTTTGGATACTAGTGTTGTGCAGGTGTAATGGGTCCAGTTCTTGCAAGAACTGCACTGAACTTGAACCCTTTGTCTGTCGACTTTACGTAATAGGTTTTGAGCAAGTTAGACATGTGTATTTGTTGGGATGACTCTACACTGAGTGATAAGCCAAATGGTTTCCTGTACACCGGGAAACCATTTACTATGCTGGGTGGTAACCATATAACCAAATTTTGGCACCTGGTAGTTTAGTGAGTAATTACGGCGCTCCAATCGGACTGAGCCGGTCAAGGTTTATATCCAAGGGATGGTTGGGGTTTATTGTTCATGTAATGCCACTCAGGGATGAGTGAGGCTGGTCACTCTCGTCTTAAATGTCAGGACCAACTTGCCTAGCCCTGGGCTCCTATGCTCCTCTGTGGGGCGATGTTGGATTGGATAATGGAATGGAATGGAGTACTGCAATGGTAATGAAAACAGTTTAAATACCATCTGTGCAATCCGGACTAATATCTGATACTGTATATCAGAAAAAGTCCGGGTTAGCAGAGGGATGTCCAGATGTCACTTTCATCGGAATTCTGCTTTTTACGGAATGGTTTTGACCCCAATTATCCATTATAGTGAGGTTTTACTGTATGTACACTACTGACAATAAATTACATTACTACAGGAAAGGGTGTATTACATACAGTGATGATGATGATCATCATCATCATGAATTTAAACATGAGCAAAATAGTGATGTTTGAAGGGATGCTGTTGTTGTTTCATTCTTGTCTGTCTGACTAGGCAGAATCACATCCTACAGGTACAGTACAATAAATGAGTGAGCAGAGAACTGGTCCCCACTTGAGGTAAACAGCACCTTGCCAGGGTTGGACCAGGGTCTGTCCCCATGGCGAGAAGCAGGGAAATATAAGGTCTGGCTCCCAAGTGGATGCAGCAACTACTTAGTTCCACTCAGGGTGCACAGCACCACCATGTGAAAGTTCCTTATCAGTGAATGAAAGGGAAGCAGAGCTATGAAATAAAATTTCATCGTGTATCATAAAATAAGTAACAGGGAGAAAGAAAGATGATTTGCAGAGTCCAGACACAGGGTGGGGAACTTAAGCAAGCTGATAACTACGGTACACTGGACCCTCACATTACAATCTTGGCTTGTACAGTTTTACATCACATGGTGACTACTAATGAAAGCCATATCATAACTCAGTCACCATGCTTTGTATTACGCTGATGTCAATCACAAGCATTGAGTAGCTACCCTCTTATTTACTCTGGAAAAATAGGTGTTACAGACTGTAGTGCAAACACTTTTCCCCACTGTGCTTCTAATATGCTAAATATGTAAGTTGATGTGACTTAGAAATGTCATACACTTGGATATCTATCACAGAATACAGACAGAAAATGGTAGTACAGCTCCATTCCCCAAATCCAAAATGGCTGGAATCAAGAGGCTTTATGGAAAACTTAAATTCCTGTAAAACTGGATCATTACAACCAGTTATATGTACTGACACCCAACTACCTGGCACTCCCTTTATTCACTGCATCCATGTTCAAATTTATTATCCCACAATCACAAATCTGGTGGCTCAAGTGTGAAGGCTCAGTAATACACAATAATGATTTTATGTCAAATGGGGTCAGAACAACAAAAAATTATAAAGTCAATCTTGTAGTTTAACTAAGTGCAACTTGTGCTGGCCTGGGGTACTGTACACTATTATAGTATGTTTTCAATATAACAATGGCCCTGGAAACTAGATATGGAGTTTTTTGGTGATTTTTTTTTTTTTTTTTTAGTAAACTGACCCAAAATCCATCTCAAAAACTTTTATTTTTTGAAAACTGGAATTCAGACTTTAGGAACTGCACTGTAATAAAAAAATACACACACAAAAAAAAATGTACAGTAAGACCTCACTATAACGGACTAATTGGGGCTCAGGCCAGTCCGAAATATGCGATTTTCCGATAAAAGCGACATCCGGACTTACCCCTGCTAATCCGGACTTTTTCCGATATATCAGACATCAGTCCGGATTGCATCAGTGGTTTTCACCATCACTGTAGTATTGTACTGTGTTATACCTTCACTACATTAATCAAATGGTATAATAATACTGTACTGTGTACTGAAAAACATGTCTTTTACTTGTCTTATTATGGTGAACATAGCTGAAGTTGTCAGGCAGTCCGGACTGCTTTCTGGCTATATCGGACTTTTTCCGATATATATAGGAGTTTAGTCCGGTAGCTCCTCGAGTCCGATAAAAGCGAATTCAGGTCTACTGAAGTCCGTTATATCGAGATTTTACCGTATGTGACATTTTTGTGTTCTCATTCACCAGCTAACTGTAGTACTGCTTATACAAGTCTGATCTGGTTCAGTAATTATTTTACTTAACCACATTTATGGCACATGGAGGGTCTCTACTTTTAACTAAAAGTACTATCTTCAGTTGTCTCTCCAATAAGTCAAATGCAAAATGGCTTCTTGAAATTCAGGAAACCATTTACTACACTGGGTGGTACTATTATAGCCTACAGTGGAATCTCCTAAATCGCGGTCTTATGAGACTGAGCACATGCCCCAATTTGAGAATTTCGCAGTTTAGAAATAACTAATCTTATGGGAAAAATTACTTTTGAGTCTGTCATTTTAGGAAAGTTGTCCGGCTTACCCCTAAAATGACATCAAACTGGTCATCAGCAAACTCCTGGAAAAGAAATTAGTGAAATATTAGTGAGGGAATATTGTGGGGTGGATGTGGATGTGGTTGAGAAAATTGGGAGAAATATACTGAGGTTGTTTGGACATGTGGAGAGAATGAAGAATGAAAGACTGACTAAGAGTGTGTATGTAGGTGAAGTGGAGGGAGGGAAAGGGAGGGGAAGACCGAGGATGAGGTCGAGGGATGGAGATGAGACGTATATGAGGGAGGGGGAAATGAGTTGGGGGGATGGCAGTCAAATGGTGGGTGACAGAGCGACTTAGAGTTTCGTCTGTGGCCACCCTTTGTGGGATTAGGGTGCTGGGCTATAGATAGATAGATAGATTAACCCCCATCCACCAGGTAATGTCTATACACATCACAACCTGGCTGCTATGGGGCTGCCAGGTGACATCTATACACACGTGTCATCCTGCCACCGTTTGAAGAGGCCGCCATTTCATCTCGCCACCAAAGGGTAGGGAGGAAGTCCCTACATAGCACAAAAGCGAGAGTCAGTCTTTCCCATGCTTTTGCCAGGTGTACAACGATGCCTTCAGGTTCCTATTTGTCTGATTCCATCCATGCTGCCTGTAGCCAACTGCATCATCCATCCCTGCCAAGCCTCTTTGCAAGGATACTAGAAAAGGGCTCTGTGATAGTACCATAAGGCATGCCTTGGATGCAACAGTGTCTAGTTTATCTAGTAGTGGAGAAGTTATCACATTGAGGGCAAAGACACTGTCGATGCCGCAAGCAGACACATAAACACATCAGGCTCTCGTGGCGAAAATTAGTTCTTTTCCTCACGTCATTACTCATCAGTGCAACGACCTAGAGACCTGCGAATACTTTCATTTGCAAGAGGAAGAGTTGTTGAGTAAAATGGTCATTACTTCATTTCCCTAGGTGCTATAGTTTCCAAGATATTACAGTTTGAAAACAAGCAACTTTCAGTGGTTTCTGGGAAATACCAATACACCAATCCTGTATGAGACAGCCCTAGCATGTATTCAATATGGATGGTGGGTGTTAGTGCCAAAGTGGTGACATGTGGAGGTGTAAGAGGACTACTGGGTCTTGGGATAGGTCACTGCCCCTCAGATATAGGCCCTGAAGCCTTTGCCCAAAGAAAGAAAAAAAAAAAAAAAAAAAAAAAAAAAAAAGCCCGTAGTGAGGTGACAACTGCATTAAAAGTAGCCTGGCGTTTGTGGGTTAATGGCACACACACACATACACACCTTAATGAAGGCATGTACAAGCTAAATCCTAAAATGAGGTACCTGGTAGAAATGTTCCTTCCCACACTAATCCTCCTTAAGGAATTCCCCATTCACAATCCAACCCACCTTACCCCTACCATCCCCTCCCCCCACAGAGAGAGAGACACACACACATACACACACAATCTTAATGAAGGAATGTACAAGCTAAATTCTATTATAAGGTCTCTGGTGGAAACATTCTTTCCTGCACTGATCCTCCTTAAGGAATTCCCCACTCACAATCCACCCCACCTTACCCCCTCCATCACACACACACACACACACACACACACACACACACACACAGACACACACACACACAAAACCACCATTTGTGCAAACACTGCATAGCAATGTTCAAAAACACATTGGGAAACTTTCACTTTCGAGGTTGCAATTGCGAAATAAGTATAATTTCCATGATTTACTGATCTTGCAAATTGTTGCATAATATTGTCACATATTATGAATTTGCTGTTCAGAAATGAGCAATTTAGGAGATTCCACTATAATTAAAAGATGCCTGGTGTTTTTTTTGAGACAAGGCACTCCAATCAGATGTGGCCCATATGGGTTTACATCAGTGAGGCATTTGGCTCATATACTGTATTATGTAACTCATGAGCAGGCCTCAGGTTATTTACACTATCATATCTGGACTAATCAGCCTAGCTCTGAGCCCTGTGCTACTGATGAGGTGATACAGGGTTGGATGATGGATAAATTTAATGATATCTTGAAAATTAGGGGCAGAATTATGGATATCTGTGAAACATTATCTAAACGACAATGGTTCTTTCAGTACCAATTATGCAATTTTCTGATCTGCAGTGCATGGTTGTGATATATATTCCAGGTAAACTGAGGAAGCACTGTATTCCAGAAATAATAATATGACTAAGTAGTTCATATTACCATAACTACTAAGTTTCTATGCAAGAATCACCTTGATTCAGGAAGACCAATGCCAGTTTCAAAGGCAGTGGAGATGTAGATCATGGCAGCACGATCGTTTGCCTCAGCAGCCATCAACATGTGATCAAATCCAATCTCTGGGTCACACGTGCTGTCATCCAACTAAAGAAGAAAATGCAAAAAATACATTATATATATGTCATATTTACTACAAAGAACTCTCACGTTTGGCAAGTAATAGATGCAAAAAAAACCTCGCCAAACTGGAATTCGCCAAATCTGAACTCAATAACTAATGGGAAAAAATAAATTGTTTTTGGGCATGCATGACTGGACTGATTTTCCACCTATATTATAACATCACTGGGTGTAAATCTGGCCCTGATCAAACGTCTTGATAACTTTCTCTTTGTCCTGCAAAGTGCACTTGTTGAATTTCTTCCCAACTCTGTACTCAAGTATTGGCCCTTTCTTCACATCTGGACGATTTGGTGGTCTGCCATGGTCACCCATTCCACCTTTTTCTGTTTCACCAGCCATTATGTGTTCTCATGTCCTCAGCAAAGGTGGGAATCACAATAAAACACAGACAACATGCTGCACACATGATGGTGGTTGGCAAAGAAGTGTACCGCATGTGATGGTGGCTGGCAGAGAAGTGCGAACAAAGATGTCTCGAAACTTCAAGAGGTTTGAGAAGATGAGACATGAATTTCACAATAGAAACTAAATTTTGTTGAAAATAATTCAGATTAATAAAAAACTTGTTGAAATTAATTGACATAAAATTATACAATACAGTTACAGTATATTTTTATTATAAACAATTCACCAAATGTGAGATTTCTGTCGCCAAATTAGAGTGTTGTGTACAATCCCATCCCATTGCCAAAAGTCAATTCGCCAAATAAAAACTCGCCAAATATGAGAGTTCACTGTAGATGGATGAAAAATTTATTGACAATAAGAAAATATCCATATACACTGTATGATAGCTACTTGCAACTATATTACTTTGTGTCCCACAAAAGAATACTGACAATGTACAGCTGATTAAATTACATATCTGTTTGTACAGTAAAATTTCTACTACTACAGTACAATCTCTTTGGTCTGGACCCCTTTAATCCAGATTTCGGTTAATTCGGGCAAAATTTAAAAATAATACTCTCCTAAAATAAGTTAAAATAATTCTAAAGTCATTTTCACTATCAGCGTGGAAAGCGATCATCATTTGTTTGGTCTCAGATCACACTAGGTCGCAACATGGGCGCCTGTTTAAACACACGCTAGCATCCGTTCCATCAACTACTTCACCGACCATTTATAATTTTACGCTGTATTTCAAAAGTTAATCCTCATTACCATGTCCCTTAAAGCTTCTGCAATGAATAAGGGTGTTAAAAGGAAACATGTAACACTAAGTATTGCAGTTAAAGTGAATATACTGGATAAACTAGAGGCTGGTGTTCCTCCAGGAAAACTCGTGAACGAGTTTGGTATCGCCAAACAAACTGTGTCGGACATCAAGAAAAACAAAGATAAAATGAGACAGTTTGCTTTAAAATTTGATGTTGCAGACAGTGACCATGTTTCGTGAAAATAAAAGAAAAACTCTGAAAATGCCACCGAACAAGAACCTACAAGAGGCTGTATATACAGTAAGCGCGGAAAGTATTGACGCATTTTTGCCAACGTCATTCTTTTTTGCGTTAAGTGAAGTAGGGTCAATACTACTCTCCCTTGTGATGCGAAATGAGCTGTCGCTTTTTCAACGGGAGCTCCCAACCCTGCTTGATAGGTTTGGCACCACAGGAGCAGGCTCAGTAATGTTTGGGCAGCCACAGGAGGAGGACTGTCTCTGTGTGTGATGCACCATGAGGGCATGTTTTGACTCAAATAACACAGTTATTTGGTTACCTACCACATTCTCATCATGCCTAAAGTAACCACAAGCAAGGACAAACGTGTGGAAGTGATTACTTTATACAAAGCTGGCCACAAACTCCCATTTATTGCAAATCAGATGGTGTTAGACTGAGGACAGTGCAGAGACTGGTGAAGCGGTTCAAGGACAGTGGGGAGGCCATTCCTCCCACTCCACTTCCCAAGCCTGGAAGACCTCGTAAGACAACCTTCAGGACCCATCAGCTGATCTCAAGCCAAGTTAGCAAGGATCCAAGGCTAACAGCACGGGATTTAAAAGAAAAGAACCCACAGTTGCTGGCAGATGTGTCTGTCAGAAGTGTGCAGCAGCTGTTGCATGACGATCTGGGCTACAGGAGTTTTTGTGCTCGTAAAAAACCACTGCTAACTGCACTTCAGAAGAAAAAGAGAGTAAATTTTTGTAAGAAATATCTTGCCTGGAGTGAGGAGCAATGGAAAACTGTGCTTTGGAGTGATGAGTCAACATTTACTGTCACTGGTACCCCTTCATCACGAGTGTACCGCAAACCAGGCAGTGACCCCCTGGATCCTAAGTACACTTCCAAGTTTGTTAAATACCCAGCCTCACTCATGGCTTGGGGCTGCTTTACATATTATGGTGTTGGTAGGTTGGTAATTCTACCTGCAAATGAAAAAGTGAACCAGAACAATTATTTGGAGCTCTTATGTGATGTTTTAAGTGACTCTTTTGATAAAACCAAGGCAAGAGTATTTATGCAAGATTCTGCCCCTGCACATGTTGCAAAGTCAGTGAAACAGTGGCTAACAGACTGTGAGGTTCCCTTTATTCGAGATTGGCCTGGAAACAGCCCAGATATCAATCCCATTGAGAATTTATGGGCGCACATGATGTGGCAGCTGCATAGTATGGACACATCATCTTTGCCTAAACTTGAGGCTGCAGTCAAGCAGCTATGGAGCAGTTTTAGTCCGTCTGTTCTGCAAAACTACACCATCAGTCTCCCCAGACGCCTTAAGAAGATAATAAAGGTGAAGGGGAATGCCAGTAAATACTAAATTCAATGGTGAGTGTTAATCTATTTGTTTCTCCTTGCTAAGCAAAAGAATGTTTTCTTTTTTTAAGATGGCGTCAACACTTTCCGCGCCTACTGTAAATGGTACGTACAACAGCAATCATGCGGGGTGGTAGTGAGAGGAAATGAGCTTCAGTCTGCAGCAGAAAGGCTCACCAAACATCTTGGTCATAACAATTTCAAAGCAGGCTAGTTACTTGCCATGGCCTTACCTGTAAATTATGCAATACAAAACTGCTGTACATGTTTACTTTGGTTATTTTAGTATCCTTTCATCTTTTGCAGTTACACAGGGTTAACATATGCCACATATATAATTAACAAACATACCATATGTAGATAGGTTTTGGTATGAACTGGAGATTACCCTGATGGTCCGGACAATCTGCTAATTTGGACAACCCTTCCCCCCATATAGTCCGAACTAGAGAGGTTCTACTGTACTTATGAAAAATGACATAAATGATACCAGTCCTAAATCACTGTCAATATGGCATAAAACTTTCATCATCTGCACCCACTAAACAATGGGGTGGACAGGATCTAAAAATAGAAATGAGATGCATAACAGTAGGGAACAAACAATGGCCTTCCCAGTAAAATGGGCCATGCAATCCTTCACTTTCTCATGCTTTCAAAGTTTTGGCTACATCTCACAAGCAAAGTTCATCCACCTATGTTTTTTTCTTTTTATTTATCATTTATGCTTTGCATACAAGTACGCTGGTAAGACAGATCCTTTCCTAAGCGTACCAAGTTGGAGGAAGGAGTGCAACCCTTGTCACTTGCTGCATCCATCCTTCTAGCTAATAAAAATTTGTTTACTTCTTCAATCTTCAAAGCTTACTTTCTTACACATTAACTTACCAAACTGAGCCATTTTCCTGACATTCTGTAACTAATCCCATATTAAAACTCAGTCATATATGTTTGGTTCATCATCCTCTCACTCAGTCTCTCTCTACATGACCATACCATCTAAGCTGTCTCTTATAACATCAAATTTTTCATGAACCTGTGTTTTACATGCTATCCATGCTATTCATCACAAACTCTACTATATCCCATAAAAGTCTTATTTCCACTGCTAACACTCTTAACATCTGAAACTTAGGCCATAATAAACTCCATATCCATATATTATTGTGGATACTAACACTCCTTAACAATGATCTCTAGAAGCTTTCGTGCTCAGTCCTCTGATTCATACCACACAACTAGCCATTTTTCTTCCTCAAACTACTGTACTCTTCACTCACTTCACTCAGTTACGCATTATTATATTTCCAAGTCTATTCAAACAATTAGTGCACAACATGACAGGATTGCTGTCTAATCTCTCCTAAGTATAAGGTAAGCCTTACCTCAAGGTCAGGGAGAATATCGTGCTGGAGGCAGAGGTGGAGTTGGGCCATGGTACGGATGGCCTCCAAGCACCCACAATTTGCAGCCTGACGCACATGATATAATGCTGCATCATGGTCATAGGTCTCACTTTCTTCCACAAATCGATTTAACTCATGATATTTGGCCAGGTCCAAATGAATCTGAAAAATGAAGACTAGTATACATTTATTCTCTTTCATTAGCAGCTACTCTATGTTCCACCATCAAAACCTTTGTTGCTGTTGTTATTGTTGCAACCCAGCAAACTGAATGATGAAGTTACCTTTTTTGACAGTCCACCATCCTCCTTGCAGAGGACAGGGAAAGACCTGAGAAAAACATCTGTATAATGAGGAAGCACAGCACCTGTTGTTGAGGTCCAAGGCTCAGCTGGACTGTTGAGTTGTATGCTGATGATGCAATACAGCTTGCAAATACCAGACAAAATTGTGGTAGACTAGTACAGCAGGGTAATCGCATTAGGTTCGGGGTAAATGTGCCAACTACCTGAGAGTGTCCATTGTACAAGTGGTTGCCTAAATATCTATAGTGGAATCTGAATACAGTATACTGAGAGCAAGTAGCATGTAAAGAGACTAGTGAAGAGAAAAAAGGAGGTAAATGATGATCTAGGAAGAAAAATGAATGCAAATTACTCTGAAAATAGGAAGTTGTTCCGGAAAGAGATGCAGAAATGTAGAAGTGACAGCAGAAAGAATAGTGAAAGTGTGAAGGATCTATCTATCTATCTATTGCCAGACACCTCAATCCCGAACGGGGTGGCCACAAACAAATCGCCTCCATGTCAC
>JAGKTI010003848.1:38651-54177 GCA_018397915.1 Birgus latro | reverse complement strand
AGACATCTTGAATGCTGAGTTATATACAGATTAACACTAGAATATGATGTTTGTCATGAAGAAGTGCTACGGGAAGAATGCAAAGTCCAACATTGTCTTATTCTGCCACTGAGCTACTTGAAATAAGTTGAAAAAAATGAAAACCCTGGCAAAGTTAAGGTAAAAGAACTATAGTCATCACAGTCATCATCATCATCAATAACACAGCCCTATTTCATTCATTCATTCATTCATTCATCATCATCATCATCACCATCAATATCACAGCCCTATTTCATTCATTCCTGATCTCTTTTTCACATATCCTAAGACAGGAGGAAGTAGAATCCAGAAAGCAAGAGAAAAGATAAATATTACTGAGGAGAATTAATCACCAGTAGGCCAATGAAATAGGCCACTCACTAGTTCATTCCCCATTCAAGTCCCTGGAATCCTGACTATTTTGTGCTATTATAAATGACATGGGTAGGAACTAGAAATAGGAAAAATCTATCGATCTACAGTACAACCAGATACCTTAATTCTGGTAGTGGTGGCCACACGTCATACCTCCTCCATCAGGCTGCTCTTGCTCAGACACTCCCCTCTCTCATATACCTCTCCACTCCATCCCCCCATCTCTCATCCTTGACCCAAAGAATATTGACCAAACTTCCACTGACCTTTCATTCAAATCTTCAAAACCTCAACAATACAGAAAAAACGATTAAGGAACACATTCTTACCTAATGTAAATGTATAACTAAATTAATCTACATAATGGCACAAATTATGACACCAGTTCCCACTACAAACTCCTGTCACTATCGTCCTCCACTTCCTCATCATCATCATTATCATCATCATCAACCTGGCTCTGGAGAGGGATGCCATCAAGTGGCAGCACTGATATGACCAAGTGGTTCAACTACCTGATCATACAAACATCCCTTAATTACTTCTGTATTCCCCCCAAAATGGGATGGTAGACTGCAGTAGGAAGGTAATTCAAGCCTGCAGTCCGATGGGTTCACATTCTAAATGAGCCTGGGGCCACATCATCATCATCATCATCATCATCATCATCATCATCATCATCATCATCACCATCACCATCACTACCTTCCTCCCTCCTGGCAGGGGATGACTGTGACAGAATTGCCTCTTGGGTACTTTGTCTTCTAATACCTCACTTACTCTTCTGGTAACTACTCTTCTTCCCCTTCTCTCCCCTCTAAGCCAATGAAATTAAAAGACCACTTTGAGTATGAGTTTGAAAGGGATGTCAGACAGTTTGATGGTGATAATAACAATAACTTAACCAAAAATACACTCAACAATTAGGAGGAAATAAAATCCGATTGACATAATTTACTTACCTTCACTTCCCCAAATTCTCTATCTCTCTATCTATCTATAGCCAGATTCCTTAATCCCAGAAGGGATAGCCAAATCTGAATCCTCTCTGAGCTACCTTGTCCTCTGCCATAAAGCTGCCCTGTCTTCAAACTTACACATCTCTCTCTCTCATATACTTTACCATTCCATCACTCCATCACATCCTAAGTCTCCCTCTATCCCCTTCTATCTCACTCATATATAGCCTCCAAATCAGTCTCTCATTCTCCATTCTCTCCACATGACTAAACCATCTAAAGGTACGTCTCCTACTGCTTTCCAGCCCATTCACATCAACACCACAGTAATTCACTACTCCGTCTGTCTCTCCATGTAAAACCACACGCTCCTCTCAAATAACTCATATCCACCTCTGTCACTCTTGACTTGAGTCCATCCAAAAGCTTCTTTTAACATTTTTATTTTTATTGCTATGAAGTTGATATATACTGCAGAAAAACTGCGTATTAAAGTTCTGTTTCTACCTATACAAATGATTTACCATTTCCCCTGGTATACATTACTGGTTATATAAAATTAGTTGTGACGTACTAGAACACAGGCTAAGAATGATGGCTGCCTTTAACAGACATTCAAAATTGTTTAAACTTGGGAAATTGGGATCATCATTCCACTCCTCCGCTACAAGGTCATCATCATCACTATCATCATCCAAACCCAATCCAACAAGGTCTACTACCACAAATATAACATCATTCATCATCTAAGAAATTATACAGGAACACTTACCATTTGTGTGAAGTTCACATTCCTTTAACAATGACTCTTCCTTTTCTTAAATCTATTACTTCATGCTATGCTGACCAGTAATTCATCCAGTAATTCATTATAATTGATATGCTTTCACTTGACAGAACTTGGCCACTTCCAGAACTTGAACACTAAGTCATGGTTGTGTGACATTCGATGAATCTTAGTTATGAGGTAGGGATGAGTCTCCTTCGTTACTACCAGTAGTCAAATCAGCTCTCCATTTGGACTACACTTGACCATCAACTGTGCTGAAAGGATTAGGGATCTTTGTCATGTTAAAGTTAATGTGCAAATGTCATATCTTCTTACTTTCTCCTTCAACTCTTTTCTCCTGCAAATACTTCATTTACTTCCTATAAATCGTTCTTCTAGTTGATCCTAATCACACTTGATCCTCCTGTACTTATCTTTCCAGTTATGAAGGAATCAAAACACTGAAATTATAAGTACAATGTGAAAACTATCAGTCACAAATAAAACCAAACAAAATGGAGTATGTGTAATCTCTTTAGCAAAATGAGACTAAAAACAAGATTTCTGTGTCACCCCCTTCAAGATGTACAGTCCTAAGCTAGAATAAAGTAGTCAAGGCCATTTAAGGGTAGATGACTAGCCTAACCTCACTGGTGGTATTATACAATACAAAATTATGTGTTATACTCTCATCAATTACCAAGGCTTCCTAGTATCTCTTCCTTACCAGATTATTTCTGAATCTTGCACACAGATATTCCCTTGCATGTTATTTATGCAATCTGTGTTGGTACTTGAAAGTCATATATAACACAAGAAAGAATACTAACGTGTAATGCCCATGCTAAACCACGAAGAAGGAGGAGCCAGAAATCCTCCAACGCCCACCAGAATATAACCCTACGTCAAGAATATTCTAACCATTGGATCACCAGGTACCTAGCAGAAAAATAAAAATACCAATACTTCCACATAACAAACCCCCATGAGTAGCTCCTTCAGTAGAACGATATCTTTTATATTGTACTCTTGGTACCACAAGGCAATTATATCCACCCTATGAGATACAATAGGTAGGGAAGGGGTCAGAAACAATATTCATTAACCCCTTCACTACAAGAGACATCCCCTCACCATTTAATCTCATCTGGCAGTAATGAGACTAAAGAAAAGCATCACTGTAAGGATGGAGTTAGTCAGTGGTTTCCTAATTTTGTACCATGTCATACAACCCTTAGTTGGCTAACTTCATTATGTGAAAGCTTACACACACACACACACACACACACACACACACACACACACACACACACAAAAACACTGTCATCCCAGTTAAAATAATTTTCTCCCACTGAATCCCTGTGTTGTCCCCAGTTTGTAAATTGGTAGAAATGTAATTAACTGATAAATATTACCATTATACTTACTGTATATATGATTAGGATTAATTTTTCATTCACCACTTTAGTTCTTTATTGTAGAACTTCAGTATGTAACACATGATGTTCAGAAGTACAGAATCAACATAATTCATAATGATTCAGACTCTACACCTAACTTCCAGTGAAAAATGAAGGCAGATTAGTCAAACATGTGACAACGACACAACATTTGATGGGCACACTTGGTAAGCCACAGATTCTGCCCACTGTCTACCACTACCGATGGTTAGAGAAAAGCTGTGGCCATGGTTTTACACAGAACAAAGACATGCTGTTTACTATTAACCTTTTCATCATCTATGGATGCATGAAGATATATTACTCAGGCAACCATTAGATGATTTTATTCAGCTGGGGGACTGCAGGATATTCTTATTCTCAGTTAAGAGTTGAAACTTGTCTCAAATGACCTTCATAATGATCACATTTTTGTTTACCTATCTGTTTTTAGCCAGACACCTAAATTCCAGAAGGGGTGTCCCCAAATAAAGCGTCTCCTTTTCACTTTGCTTTCCACCATCAGGGTACCCTCACCTTGATAAAATAGTTTGGATACAGCCTAAATAAAACACTTAAGTGCATCCCTGCTAGCAAGAAGATTGAGGTGGTATCTTGAAGCTATGCAAGGCTGTAAGAGGAATAGATTACAATGATGCTGCTACTTG
This sequence comes from Birgus latro, assembly GCA_018397915.1. Lineage (NCBI taxonomy): Eukaryota > Metazoa > Arthropoda > Malacostraca > Decapoda > Coenobitidae > Birgus > Birgus latro. Next base: position 49,946 of record JAGKTI010003848.1, on the reverse strand, counting down.
TGCAGTCCATAAAAGCTACAACCTTTCAACAACAGGTCTTTGTTAATTAGCTCCCTGGCCATGACCTCCTTTCAGCCAGTGACAGGTAGAAAGTGAACAGAAGCTGTGGCTCACAAGTGTACAACAGAGTCAGAGAGACTGGCTACAACAGCAGGAAACATACACATCATACATGAGTAGAAACTACAAAGGTGGAGCAAGAATCCCTTCTGAGTGTGCTCAGCCTTAAACAGGAAAAATACAACATTAACCCTTAATCTCTGGGTGAGAGAGATGGTGCACACACCTCTCACTCTGGTATTTTTATGAAAAATTGTCCCAAGAAGGAAGGGGTTATATTTAGAAAACTAAGATGTCCATGGTAGTGATCAACCTTTCCTCTGCAGGTAGCAGGAAAAAAAATTGTTACTAGCCTGCTTGATATTGCTACAGCAGCGAGTAAGAGGTAAGTGATTTTTTGTGAAACATCATGCTTGGCAAATTGGTGTGATATAAATATGGACATATTGTGAGAGAAATAAACATGTCTGCCCTCATGATAGCTGGCCAAGACTTTGTTAGCTTTGTATGGTGTGGGGGAAGGTAAAGGGGTGCTATAGTTGATGACTGGACCACCATATATTACTTCCTCACATGGAAAATTCAAAATTCCCTCTTGCCATATGATATCCCCTAGGATACTCTTCTCCCATTGAGGACTGGGGTTAATCATTTAAGTAAGATGACAAACCTCAAAAATATAGTTGAGGCTGATATCCTACAATTATATTTAACTGAGGAGAACCCCTGGGAGTCAATAAACTAAAGTCTGTCTGGGCGACAGTTGATAATCTTATCCAGCTTAACGAAACTTCCAAGACCACACAAGTAGGTAAGAGATACAAACCAAGAACATCAGACAGAGGAAACATACATAACATAATCCTACAATATAAAAAGTAAGATTATCACCAAAGAAAGTTAAAAATAATTAATAACTAATGACTAAAACCTTGTACAACATGAATCAAGCAACATCAAACATTATCCAGAATTCAAGATTCTTTCTCTAAATTTCATCAGTCATATTTATGAGTATGGCACCCTTACTGGAAAGCCTCTGAGCACAGTAATGACTTTATGTTGGCTTCTTGATTCAAATACAGTATATTCCTTTAAGTGAGTATCATAAATGTTCACAGGAATCAGTGCTATAATAAAAAAAAACTATGTAACAAATCCACCATAATTAGTCAGACATCCTCAGGTGCCTTATGTAGTAAGTGCATGGTATTCTTCAAACAGTAAGAACTCTTCAGTATACTTCCTACATCATGTGAGAGTTGGGGGAAGAGAAGAAAATGAATGGTTATTAATGGGTAATCCTTTTTTCTCTGTTTTTTCTCTTATGAAATATCAAAAAGCATTGCTCTGAATCTCCCCATCCCATGTGAACATGAGAAATTAGGACAAGTTAGCTGTGATGATAAAGAAGATCCATTGGAAATATATAATTAATTAATGTTCAGTAGTATGAGGATTGCTGCTACAGTATTCTATGAAAACCTATCATGCAAATCCTGCAGCAAGGCACTATGATGTGATGCTCTCAATCTTCATCTTCTAAAAGTCCACCAGTAAAACTTAATATCAGTAAATATAGAGCATTACTGGATTAACACTGCAGTGTTATACAGTCAACCCTCCTTTTACATGGGATCCTCATGCATGGATTCTCCTTTCATCACTAAAAAAATCACTACAGTGTACCATGGATGTATCTTACATGGAAAATTATTGTTGTTTGCATGGCGATGCCCAGGAGAGGGATCTCTGATGGTTCAAATCATGTCTTTACTTCTTTACAGTAAGCTATGAACATTGGTAACATATCTGTAGTTTAGCTGGGGTCATAGTGGGGTTTTTATTAGGCAAGTTTCTTATGCATTTAACCCTCTTTAGATGGGGGTGCTCACCATCCACTCACTCGATGTAATGCTGCTCTGGGTGTCTGCCCTTTCCTCTCTTCCTTCCTTCTTCTTTCTTTCCTCTTCCTTCTGCCTACGGGTGTCTTTACACTCCCTCTTCTGTCTTTTTTTTCTTCTTCATTTTTTCCTCTTCCTTCTGCCTATGAGTGATCTTCTGCCTATGGGTGACTCTACACTGAGTGACAAGCCAATGGTTTCCTGTACACCAGCAAACCATTTTACTATGCTGGGTGGTAATCATATAAATAAATTATGGCACTTGGTGGCTTATTGCGTAATTAAGGCACTCCAGTCAGACTGAGCCCATGTGGATTTATGTCCAAGGGAAGGTTGGGGTTTATCGCCCACGTGGTGCCACTTAAGGATGAATGAGGCAAGTCACTCTCATCTTAGGTGTCAGGACCGACTTGCCTATCCCCGAGCTCCTGCACTCCTCATGGGGCAACATAGGACTGGATGATGGATGGATGGATGAGTAAACTCTTTAATGTCACCACTTTATGCATTATCTCTATACAGTTAGTTATGCCTAAGGAAACATATCTGTACTCTACATGGAGTCAAGGAGAGACTTAGTAGGGAAGGTTAATACATTAGATTTTTATAATGAATTTAAAAGGGCATGTATATGTAGGATTCATTTGCATGTATCCTAGATTAACACTTTATCCATGCAAGAGGAGTCATCTGTATTATTAGTTGTGTTCCTTCCCTGATGGGTACCTTAATTTTTCAATGCCGATATACGTATACATATAAAAGAGAATGGCAGCAAACGGGGTGGTGAAAAGGGTATTTATGAGTATGAGGGTGTGAGGTGTGGAAAAACAAGAAGGTGGATGGATATGGTACATGAGTTTGTTTGAGAAAGTAAGGCACGGAAGATGAGATCACAAAAATGACTGAGGAATGAGATGGTTAGATGAAGTATTGTATGTAGGAGAAACAGATACCAAAAATCTGGCACCTTTTTCCAACTTTAAAGTCAAAATAATGACTCTTTTAAGATGCTGTATGTGAGGCCCATCTATTAGATGATAATAATAATAATAATGAGTACATGGTTAGGCTTCTGAGGTCAAGCCTCAGACCTAAATGATGTGTGAATGACTGTGTGGTCCACATCACTGAACATATTGTTGAAGGTTCATCCACTTTCATACTTAATCATTCCTTGCATGTGGATCCTACCTCAACCCCATTTTAGGCCAGAAAAGGTGTCATGACGATGATGAAAATAAAATGAATTAGCAAAATACAACTGTAGAAATGTGAAATAAGGTTCATCAATAATTCAACTCTGTATCTGCTTCATTACTCAATACAGAAACAGCACAAACAGTCAAGTGGTTAGGCAAGCCTGCCAAACAGCTATAATACAGTAAGGATAAAAGGAACCTTACTGTTCCCTATTCTTATGTCAGTTTTGGCACATTTTCAGCATCTACTGCATAATCTATAGTATCATTCTACTCATCACATCTTTTTGTTTTGTTTCATTTATAAAGGCTCCAACATGCTTCCATGCATTGGCCTTGGTCACCTAATGGCAGTTCTCCATGCTACTCAGTCTCTGGCAGCCTCCCTATTCAGTCCCTTATACTGTACCTAGTTTTACAGTAAATGGCCCACTAACTTACTGAACATATATTTACACAATTATTCACTCTGTGCTGGAAACCAGAAATACACTATTATACCATGATGAGTTAGTCTCACAAAAATACGAGTATATAATATACAAGTTGACCTGCAAAACGTTAAAAGATCTCCAGCACTCTTCTAAAGCCTTACTGCTACCTATTTCAAAACAAGGAATGTTACCCAGTTTTGCTTGGATTAGGGATATACTGAATAACCTTGGCTATCAAAATGTTTGATTAAAACTGATATATACATGTGCATGTATTGATGTACAATACAAAGCTCCCAAACAAGAAACCTATGTTTACTGAAAAAAAAAAAAAATCAAACTTGGTAATTGTGCCACCAATATAGGCAACTGGTCCATTACTTTTAAAGACAGCTCTGCATATGTGCACATGTGCATTATGAGACACAAATCAAGTAACCTTCATTCACCTGTAGGTCAGGTTTTGTCCATGTGTCAGTTTTGGTTACCACTGGTTCACTTTTTTTTTTTAATTTCTGCATATGCAATGTAAATTCAGGAGAACATTTTAGTACAAAGGTGAACAACCTTGGAACCAATGTAATAAGTGTGTGAAATTTCAAACTTTAACTCCTTATTCCCTTATGCAGCTATGTGCATTTATAGTTAGATCCATATATGTGCAGATGAGCAGACGAACATTCCCAAGCACAAAACAGTTACTTATATTCACTGGCAGGTCAAATCAAGTTTTGTCTGTGCCAATTTTTGAAACAATTTGTTTGTTGTTAGAAGATAGATCTGCACATGGTGCAGATGGTCATTCAGGAGCACACCCTTATATAAATGTGCAAGGACTTCGAATTTCATGTCTTAACTCGCCCTCCGTAGGAGCTATGGGTAGAATACACACTTATATACATATATGGTCAGACACACAGAACCTTTTATTATTAAGAATTCCTATAAACCATCTCATTGTATCACCTGAAGTACAGTGACTGCCCTCTAAATTCAACAAATGACATTAACAATATAGAGGACAAACACATGGATAACACAGGGCTACTGCACTGGTAGAAATAACATAAAGAGGACAGACACATAAATAGCACATAGTTCCTCTTCTTATGGAGTCAGACTAAGTTAAATATACCATACTTCATTCTCACACATTTAACAAAGTTCAATGGAATTTTAATGGATGCTAACGTGTTAGGAAAAGTAAAAAAAATACATCTAGAAATACTATTAGTGAACTGTTATATTTATCTTCATGAAGATGTGAAAAGGTAAGTCTTCACTATAAATTGCTGTTTTGATGTTGTTTTTGCTCTTAAGTCCAAATAAATGTAGAAAAAAATTGTCTCTAATAGTTCCATAACTACCTGTAAAGCTGATTTGTTAGTTTTCCTCAGTTTACAGTACATTCTTAGTTGTATAGAAGATTTGGTAAAATTCTGGAACACATCACTGGCGTACAGAAAGACTGCCTGTACATTGGATAAAAAGTAGCTAAATACAACTACAATGCACTAAAAAATAACAAAGACTGAGATAACACACACAGAGAAAAACTGTGATGTTGGTTGAGGTACTCTGCATACTACAACTGCCATACCTTATGAAATAACATGACTGAATTAACTTACAAGAAAAAAAGCTATGACCTCGGTTGAACTACATACTACAACTGCAATAGGCCTTTCATACAATATAACAAACTAACAAAGACAGATAAACCACACAGAGAGGAAAACTACGAAATTTCAGTATCTGAGAATCCACTAAATTTTAGTTCCTCAAGAAAAGAAAAAAAAATGAAAACAAAGCTACATACTACATTGCCATATACTATGAAATAACTAAGACTGAGATAACCCACACAGATAAGAAAACAATGATGTTGGTTGAGATGCCACTAAATCGCAGAGCCCACGCTGAGCTGTATGATGGGCAGTAGGGACACTGGTAGGACCCACACACCTCACAGATGTCCAGAGCAGCCAGGGGAGTGGAGTTGATCATTACCATTTGAAAGTGTTCTGTAAGGAAGCAAAAGGTATGAGAAGTGTTAACAGTTCATTACCACCATTTCAAAGCGGTTTGAGCAGAAGATATGGACATTGCTAATAAAGCACATGCAAAACAGTCATTTATTGCCAAATATTGAGGACAGGTTCATATCTATCTAACTGTCTGTCTAACTTATATTTATCATCCATCTACAGCCAGATGCCATCATCCCAGAAGAGGTAGTCACAAACAAATTACCTCCATGTCACTCTGTCATCTGCCCCATCCCTCTCTTTCTCTCACTCCACCTCACATACATAAAACCTAATCACTCTCTCATTCTCCATTCTCTTGACGTGCTCAAATACTCTCAGGATATTTCTCCTAAAAGTTTGTTGCACATCTACATCCCCCATCCTCCTTTAATTCACCTATAATATCATCAGTCATATAAGAGATATTTTATATTTCATTCTTGCTATCTCCAATTTTATTCAGCTCAGAATAGGCTTCTTGCACTGATGAGGTTGGAGACAACCTTCATTAACTTTCATTCAACATGAGAGGCTTTCAAATCAAGTTATGACAGTCATCTGGAGATAGCAAGAATTGGATTTAAATTACTTCATCATACTGAAGGATTAAAGATACATATGGAAAACTTTACAATCACTCATACCTGGTGCAAAGAGTTCCATTATGGTTGCAGCCCGTACATAAGTAAGGTTGGCTGCTGGGTACCATCTCTGCAAGTCGTAGGTAAAGCACTGCCTTTTACCTGAAGGAATCTGCAAAAATGTTCAGTGTAGGGATGAAAACTTTGTACTGCAAACAGAGGCAACTAACTCTGGAATTATGAACATAAAAGACTCTTGCTCAACAAATACAATATTATGTTAAAAACAGTTGCATTTGGTACAACCAGACTTAAAAAATAAAGCAAATAAAATACCATCCATGCATGTCAGTGAATTAAAAACTAAAACCATTCTCATATACTCAAGCTGCCTGAGTATGTATGAGGGGGACCCCAAAATTCCCAGAATAGACTGATAGTGAAGGGAAAAAAAATAATTCCCCATTGTGCCTTTAGGTACCATCTGGGTGCAATCTGGTGAATCATTCTGCCATGTGACACAGCACAAAGATGGTCAAGTCCATATTTCTGGCATTTTTTCCTTTGTTTGTGCATGTGACTTTTGCAATTTTTGTCCTCAAATTGCTATGGAAGATTTTAATGAGCAAAGAATGGATATTAAATTTTATGTTTTGCTTGGGAAAACCATGGCTGAGGTGGCAACAATGCTTGGGCACACTTTCAAGGAGCAGGCTGTAAAAAAAAAAATAAAAACATGTCTACGAATGGTATGTGCATTTTAAGAAAGGCAACATGTTAGTCCAAGACTCTCCATGTCTTGGCTATCCTTCGACCTCTCAAACAAATGAAAACACAGAGAAAATTTGTTCCCCATGGACAGACCATGAACCAGCAGTTTTACATTACAGTGCTGAGCCATCTATGGGAAAGCATCAGGCACAAATGCCCAGAGAGGTAGTGCACCCAGAAATGGTTCTTGCATCACGACAATGTCCTATCACACACTACATATTCAGTTCAGCAATTTTTGGTAAAAAACATTGATGTTGTTGTTCCACACTCCCGATACTCACTAGATCTCATTCTCTGTGATTTTTTCTTGTTCCCCATGATTAAGTTAGAACTGAAAGGCAGAAGATTTGACAACTTAGAAGAAATCCAGGAAAAAATGCAGGAGTCTCTGAACAATGTGACAAAAGACGATTACAGAAAGTGCTTTCAGGAGTGGGAAAAGTACTGGGACAAGTGTATCAAGTCTCAAGGGGTGTATTTTGAAGGGAACTAATATTGATTTGCTGTAGGTTTTCTAATTATGTTTTTTGTTAACAGTTCTGGGAATTTGGGGGTCTCCTCTCATATTGTAAATGACCATCTCCAAAATGTCTCAACTCTACACCATTAATGTCCACCTAATTACTCTTACACTTTATAACTTTTGAATACTGAATTGCTCTGATATTCTTCAACTACTGATGGACGTATTAGTGATCAAGGACATCATGCATTACATCATTATCATAATTCATGACTGAAGGAACATCAAACAACCATGTTCATTTCAATTCATCATTCTACCTTTACCCTATCTACACACATATTTATTTCTAACAATTCAAAATATGTTCTCACATTTTCAAACTGCCAGAAAACATGAGTGTCGGTGGCATGGACGTTGCGTAACTCTGGGAAGTTGCCAGCCTTCTGAATTTCAAGAAGCCTATTCTCAGCGATGGGCTGGTATAACATGTAACCCGTTGGCACTTCTATCTCCACCATTGCTGCATTGGAAGAATTTCCATCTTCCAGTGCTATCCATCTGTAAAGGAAAATGTTTAATATGAAAGATTCATCCTCATCCTCAATCTCATCCTCATCCTCATGATCATGATCAAGATCATCATCACCATCACCTTTTTTCTCTACCTATAGATGATGTGAACTCTATCACCATACATCTTTATTCATCTCTGGAGAAACCTCTCAAAGTGATGAAGTCAACGTAAACATATCCATCCATCCATCCATCATCCAACCCTACACTGCCCCTTGAGAAGAATAGGAGCCCGGGGCTAGGCAAGTTTGTCCTGACAAGATGAGAGTGACCAGCCTTAATTTCTAAAAACTTTTAAACCACTTGGATAATGCTAATGCTGCTATACATCATGGAGTATTAAGTCTGTGATTGTTGAGTACCCCCAACCTGTCTGGCCAAGTAGACCCATCAACTGATTACAAACAACCACCCTTGCAGGGCTGTTCCGTGCAGTGAACTGATGTTCCTTTGTGGTAACTGACACTTCACTGTGACAAGGCATGGGGGAAATGTATGGATGTCTGGTTCCCAGAAAAACACTGCTTTTGCATCTTTTCACCCGTTATCAGGGTCAGGGACACACCCAGGGGGGTTTCCTGGTTGTCCGGAAATCCCCCCTCAGTCTGATCCCTCCAATTACTGTAAGGTGCGGTATGACCAGGCCTATTATGACAGGCAGACTTTACCCCACGCCATGATAACTTTCATACACCTGAATCATCTGAATGCAATTCAGCACTTTCCATGCAATGTCAAATACTGAAATTTACCTTTTTCTATTTTAACATTGAACATTTAGCTCTTAGTACTGTTGAACCTTGTCAATTTAAGTGTTTAGGTGGCAACCTCATTAGCAGAGTTGCCACTTATTGAATTATTTTAGTGCAGTGATCTATTCATCAATTACTGGTTACATTTAAACAAAAGTTTCCTGGGGGTATACAGTACCCCTCCCCCGGACCCCACAGCTGTATGGGATTGCTTCGGTAACAAGCACTTGTCAGTATTTTGGAAACCTCCCCTACTCAGTTTCTGAGTGTGCCCCTGATCAGGGTCACCATAGCTGGCTTCACATCATCCCATTACTATATATGGCTATATGGTTACTGTCCAGCACTGTAAATGGTTTCCTGGGTTACAAGAAGGCATTAGGATGGTCACTTAGTGTAGAGTCACCTGAAGTTGGAAGAAGAGTAATAAAAAGCAACAGGAAAGATTGGGGAAATAAGAAGAGAGGAGAGCACACACAGAAAAAGAATGATAAAGGTGAAGGAAGACATAGGCTGCACTGCATCAAGTGAGGGGATGATGGCTACCACCACCTACCACCTTAATGGTACAGTAAAAAGTAAGCCCATATTACCTCCTGAGGTGTAGAAGCCTAAAGTTAGGTTGCCATAGCCCTATTCATTAAAAGGTAGATGACTAGCCTACTCACTTTGATGGCATTACATGATCAAAAATTTCCAGCCAGCCTACTCACTTTGATGGCATTACATGATCAAAAATTTCCAGCCAGCCTATACTCACTTTGATGGCATTACATGATCAAAAATTTCCAGCCATCTGTTGGATACTGAACCAGTCAGCATGATAAGGTCCCAACTCTGACTGGAGCACATTAACCACTGGGCTATGAAGCACCTACTTACATCTGTACACTGAAATAACAGTGTGACAGTGAAAGGTGAGCAATTGGTCACCCTTATCTTTAATGTCGAAACTAAGTAGCCTGGGCTTGGACCCCTATCCTCCTACTGGAATAATAATGGAGAGGATGAAGGATGTATGAACGGATGAATATCAGTGTTAAGAATCTGACCTTGTACAAACAGTGGTGGTGATGAGAGATTTGTTGCGGAACTGGTGATATTTTTCAGTGACAGTGAGGTCAAAATACTTCTTGTTTGCTTTTTCAATAAAGCGCAGAACATCCACACCCCAGGACACCTCCATCTGAGCCACTCCCTGACCTGAACCCTTGGCTATTAGGTTTACATGACCCCACACATTCTCAAGCTGTAAACAGGGAGGTGGTTACTTTGTTTGATATATGCTAAACATTAATACTTAATATAAAATATATGAAAGCTAATGTTTAGCACTATGCTAAACACTTATTATGCCGTATGATTACATAATTTGCATTAGCAAGAAATCTTCTGTATTACTGTATAATCTTAACTAATACCACTATGGACTTTTCACCCATTATTCTGATGAGAGTAACCAAGACAAGGACTTCACGCAAAACAAAGGTAATTATTCTCTCAATGAATAACTCTACCGAACAATGTGTGAAAAGTTTATTTACAATAGCAATGTACAGAAAATATTACTGCTACTAAGCTCAATGTTTTAACAATCATCAGAAGAAAGCAGGAGTCTGTGATAATGGAAGCCTGAGGTGCAATGGTATCATAACCAGACTAAAACATCCATCATCATCATCATCATCATCTAATCCTGTGTTGCCCAACATCCACTTACATTATACTGCTAACTTCTAAACACTTCACTAACCTCAAAACTATGTAAGACAGACAGTGACTCTTTAGTGATGGTGACTTCCATGGGGTTCTGAGGCTCGGCAGTGATGTCCAAGCTGCACTGTAGGTTAGTTACATCACGCAGTCGGGCCCTGAACGCATATTCTGCCAATGCTTGCATTGCCACAAGTGAATCCTGTTGAAGTAGTATGAAAGTCATCATCATCATCATCATTGTCATTTCAACTCTTATACTCATCTAAAACTTTAAGGTAAAGTAGGACCCCAAAACAAAGAAAGAGAGCATAAAAATGGAGCAACTCTGAACACCAAGCCTAGTATGGCAATAAAATACAAAATGATAAAGGTAAAATCCAATCCACTCTTACCCCTTTCAAGGTGTAGGAGTTCATAACTAGGCAACAGATGAAGTGACATCAAATGCCAACTGCCTGAAACAAAATACATAAAAACAGTCCCTATAAACTCACCACAGTTGAGATGAATGCAAAGTCCCAATCTCTGACAGCATTAAGCCACCTCATGATGCGTTCAGTGTATGTGGTAACACCCTGCCTGGTGAGGAACACTAACAATGCATAGCTTGTGGCCTCAACTGCATGTGCATCCCACCTCTCAGGCTCCCGAGGAAGAAGGAAGGCCCTCTGGTTGTTTTCTTGACGCCTGGGGTGTGTGGTGACGCGTTCCCGAGACCAGTACGCCATGTCGCCTGTGAGAGAATTTATAGTTACTGTAAAATACTTAAAATAAGATGAGAAAGAGAGACAGAGAGATTACCT
>JAGKTI010003848.1:0-33631 GCA_018397915.1 Birgus latro | reverse complement strand
CAGATGGGGTGCCAAGGAGGGTCAATGCATAGGAAGTGATGGCCAAATCATACACATCAGAGAGATTGGGTAGCTGCATGTGTAGGTACCTGGAATAAATTTGTAAGTAATCATCATCATCATCATCATAACTCCACTAAGTAGGGGCTGGCATTATCAAATGTAGCAACAAAAGTAAAGTACTGTAATAATAGCCAAAATCATCATCATCATCATCATCATCACAGACCTACCCTACTGTAATAAACTGGATGAGCAGGATCTAACGTACTAGTAACAGTGAGAATAAGCAGCCAACCCCATATTAGCTTACATACTCTTCAAGATTTTGGAGTTCAAGGGTAGAAAATCAACCTGCACCCCTATATCATCAATCTTTAAACTACTGTGATGAATTTTGCATATTATTTTGGCAAACACTGGATGATTCTATTCAATTTATGAAGAACTTGCAGTGGCACAAGGTTAATGAAGTGTATATATAACCCCTTCAGTTCAAGCAGTCTATCCTACAGTGAATAAAATACAGTAATCTGATAATGATGGTGATGGTGACCATCATCCACTCACTTGACACAGTGCTGCCTAGCTCTTCCTTCACCTTCATAATTATTTTTCTGTGTCTGCTCTCCCATCTTTCCTGTCACTTTTTATTACTCTTCTTTCCTTTTCAGGTGCCTTTACATTGAGTGACAAGCCTAATGGGTTCCTGTAAGCCAAGAAACTGTTTGCAACACTGGAGTAACCATATAACTAGCACATACTTGTTCCCTATGTGTCAACAAGTGGGTTGGTGGAGGGTTAGTGCCCCTCCCCGTAAAACAACTAACTCAAAGTCAAATGGCCACCCCTTATGGGATTATGGCATCTGGCTATAGACAGATGGGTAGATAGAAGAATAAACTAAAATGGTGTCACTGCAATGATGGAGATCAATAAGTGAAAGAGCACCAGCACATGTAGTAACACAAAATTACTTGTGATCACACTCACTGCGTGGCCCTACTTCTGGCATCCACAGCATGAGAATGTGTGTCTCCCTGCAGAAAACTCAGGCTGTTGTGAAGGACAATAGTTACCAAGGCTGTAAGTGGAACAGATGACTCTTGACTTTTACTGGCCATCTGAAAACAAAAATACAAGGTGAAAAGTTGTTTTACATCATCAGTGGCAGGCTATGATGTAGCCATGATTAATGCTCCTGTGCTCCAACATAAGTTGAAGCACACTGTAACAGTATGGAACTATAACAGAATTGTGATTAGTTACCAAGATTGTAGCCACAATTTGCTCTCACTCTCACAGCAGCACAGTACCGTAGTACCTCTCAGATTAGTGGTAGTCACACACTTACTACTAACATACCTCATTAACTGAATATATATATTTACAGCTATATACACCAATCATTCTGAATGGAAGTCTCGCATTAATTCAGTCTAGTATCTTGTAATAATGAATACATAACCTAAACTCTCTTATGAAATTAAAGGCTTAGCTACTCCTAGATTCCTAATCAAACAGTTGAAATAAGCTGTACCTTGCTGTCCAGAGTTCCAACCCTCTTCTCTCCAAATCCTCCATCCTTCTTCTGATGCTTCATAAGAAATTCTATTGACTTTCCAATGATCTTAGGGTCAATGTACAAAAAGTTCTCCCAGTCTTCATGCTGTGCTGCTAAAAGCAAATTGACCACTTTTGCTGTGACCCTGTGGAGGAAGAATATAGAAATGAAATATAAATAATCATACCATTGATGCAAAAAAAAAATTAATAAATAAGATCCATCCATTTAAAACTTTTGAGAGTATCAAAGTTTATAAACTGATTTTCAGCAATAAACATGAAGCAAATACAACAGCACTGTATCAAATAAGGATAAGAGATGATCTCTCTTTTTTTTTAATCTAACTGCACAGATGGTAGATCATCAACTTAAACAGTAATATATCTGAAATTTTATCCACCTGTCCATCCATCCATCCATCCATTCATCCATCCATCCATCCATCCATCCTCCCATAAGGAATGTAAGGACCCAGAGCTTGGCGGTTCAGTCCAGAAGTTTAAGTCAAAGGATCAGTCACTCATCTCTGAACAATATCATGTGACCTTGCTCGGGAAAACAAAAATTTTAGAACTTTATTGAATTTTTTCTCACCTGACAAAGATCCCAAAACCCTTTCAGTTTGACTGATGGCCAAGTGCAGTCAAAGTGGAAGACCAATCTGATTAGCAGCCAAATGAAAATAATTCCTGCCTCATAACTAAGGCTCATCATATTTACTTCAGTCATGACCTCCAAGTTATGGAAGTGACCCAGTTTTATTAAGTTAAAACAAACTGACTAAAGAAAAATAAGCTGTGACATACCAAACACTGGGAGGGGAGAACATCCACATACTGAAGCCTCCTCCCTCAAAGCGCCAAAGGAGGCCAGCCAACTGCACCGTCAGGTAATCGAACACATCACGAGACTCCGATACAACAAGCTAAGGTAAGGAATGGTTGGTACAAAGTTAACCCTCATTTAATCCCTTCAACAGCATGATGTATGTTGTATTTCATTCTTACTACCTCCAACTTCTTATACCGATAAGTTTTGGAGAGACAGTGCACAGTGGCGAGGTTAGAAACATTCTTCATAAACCCTTTCATAACCTGAAGTCTTTCCTCAAGCAGAACAAGTCATCTGAAGGTGGCAAGAATAAAACTGAGAAATACCTAATTGGACTGAATAGGCTGAAGACCAGGACATGTACAGGCAAAGTGATATTCTAAGTGAAACATCCTAAAGTGATTCAAGTTTCTGGTTCATGACTAAGGGGTGAAAATCACAATCAAACACTCATTTCTGACTTAAAATTAAATTTATAATGACTTACAAGCAAGAAAAAATATAAAAGGATGTCATCATATTGAGGATATTAAAACTGAAGTTCACCTGGTTTGTAAGTCTGAGGTAGTGCAGTGTCCAGAGAGTGGCACCAAAATTATATGCCACGCCATCAGTGCTACGAAAATGACGTCCTCCAAACACTTCACTGTAGTCAACTGCAATACCTTCAGGTGTTGGACCAAATACATCACCTAAAGGAGTTTGTAAACAAATAAGGAACAGTCACTTACGGTGGAAACAATGCAAAGCTCAAATAATATCATCACCATTATCATCATGATCATCATTGTTATCATCATCATCACCTTTCCTCCCAGCAATAAATGAGATGGGTAAGATAAAAAAAGAAAAAAAAAGAAAGAAAAAGAAAATGAGAGCAAAAAGTACAAGCTCCATCAACAGAGTGCCCAGTGAAAAGGACCATACATCCTTTTTCACATTATCCAAGTCTTCACATTGGCAATGACCAACAAATGTGCATCTTCTTCACACACATATACATTTAATATGACCTACTGGAGGAATAAGGTTAACTCATTCAATTTGTACCATATTTTAAAGACTATGTTTGCTATTTCAAGACCATTTTAATCAGCTTAAGAGAGACTTTTTAAACTGGAGAAGTTATACATTATTTCATTAACCTCCTCACAACAAGAATTCTCCCCAAAACTGAATAAAATCATCGGGATGTCGAAGAATAAATCAGTAAAATACTGTATGCCACTGGACTAATGGAGTTAGCAGCAAAAAATAATCAGTCGGCTAAAGCTTCATAAGATAGTGTTAGAAGACTACTGAAAATGATGATGCTGACAGGTAGCCTACATATGGTGGTGCTATGCAACCTGGGTGGAGCAGCTGCAGCGTCCACCCAGGAGCCGAACCTCCTCATATTTTCCCACACCTCACCATGAGAAGGACCCTGGTCCAGCTCTAGTGAGGCACCGTCCGCCACAAGGGGTTCTCAAATGCCTACGTGGAGTACTAAACCTGTAGGATGGCCTCAAAGAGGTAGTTACTTACCTGTGATGACAGGTCTGCTCAGCTAGACAGACCAAGGTTAAGCAACAACAACAAATGAAATGGTATAACGAGTTGATGTGAAATGAATAACAGTAACAACATGATCTTGACTCTCTGTTCCCACTACTAACAGGAAACAGACCACAGGCAAAGAGTCTAATGAAATGAGCTACATTTCAACTTGTTCACCATTTTGGTCTTATTCTTTTCTCCCAATAACTATATCCATTTACTATATACACCCACTATCTAATTAACCTCTTCACTATGACAGGCTTCCCTTTTGCTGAACAAAATCTTTTTATGGTACAGAATTATGAATAAAATGAAAAACATACCACTTTACTGAGGGGAATAATGCAGATTTTTTCTAATCCCTTCACTGGCAGAGGTCTCTCCTTAGCTGAATAAAACCATCTGGTGATAACATGAATGAAACACAAAAATTGTTGTCATACTGAAAGGCTGAATGGGTCAATGGAGATTGTTTTTAACCCCATCCCTATGACAGGTTTCTCTCAAGTTCCATATATCATCTGGAAGTCATAAGAATAAAATGAGCTAAGCATCATCTTAATTCATGGGGTAAACTTCTCTTAACATCTCAACACTTTTCCAGTAAGTCACTACAGTGCAAATTTATCAACTCACTACTCACCAGCCACAGAGATTTGAGCTGCAGGTGACCCATACATGAACCTCCGAGACAGGCTAAAAGGGATGATGGGACTCTCATCAACAGGAACATCAAGGAATTCGTAAACAAGAGCACGGTTACGAAGATCCAAGACGAGTGAAGTGTGTTTACGAACTGGCACCCCCTCTGGCTGTTGCAAAGAGAAGGGCGAGTGTTATCATTAACATCATCCTTATCATCAAACTGATCATTTTCATTTTTCCTATCCAAGGATGAGGTGAGGTAAGATTCAGAAAAAAGGAAAAAGAAAATATGACAGTGGGAGGACAATGAACAGCATGTATCATGAAATGGGCCACACATTCATTCACATATTCAAGGATTAGGAATCTTGGTTCCTTTTCACAAGCATCCTTACACCTCAATACTTCATTAACCTATCATTAAATCTCTTATTGCCCCACCAGGAATATAAGGACCCAAGGTTTGGCTGCTAGACATTAAAGGCAAGAATTGTATCACTTGCCCCTGAGCAGCATTATGTGAGCAGCAAACCCAAACCACTCCTAGGACTTAAGCTCTTATGAGTTACATCTGGCTGGAGAGCCTTAACCTAATGAACCAAATGGTGTCCATTTGCTGGCAGACACTTAAAATTAAACAGTGATTTAAAATTCTCACAAACACTCACCATAACCTCAATCTCCCATGTCTCAGTGTCTTTCCGGATCTGTGTTAGGGCATCTATAACCACTTCTACTGTTCCTGACTGCTTGGTGATGGCCAGAGGCAGAATAACTTCCTTAAGGCCCTCTGGTGGAATCTGTTGGGAAGAAGGAACAGTCTGGGACTAAAGTGAGAGAAGATACCATAAGGTTGAAAATGAGAAAAAAAAAGAAGACTGGATGAGAAGAGGAAAGAAGATAAACTTTGAGACCTTCAAGTGGAACCTATCGATAAGATAGAACAACCTAGGATTAACCCTTGCCCAGCTACATACCTTATAAGAGGCACAATGAAGGCCTGCACAGGCTAAGCTGCAAACCTCACCTGAGGTAAAATTTACACTGGTTATAAAACAGTGACTTTAGGGTGGTAAACTACCTTACAAAAAAGTCACTCAGATAGGGGTTAAAGTGGGAACAAACAAAGGTGAATTAAAAAAGAAAAAAAAAAAGAAAGATTACATGAGAAGTGAGAAAACAAATGGACAACAATATATATATGTGGAGTAAAAAAAAATGAAAGAGAGATGGCAAATAAACAACAATAATTATACAAGTGAGAAACCATTCAGGCAGAGTTTAATACACAAAATGGTGTGAAATTAAATTCAGATGGGATATAATGATCAGAATGATAAAAAGACAACATCATATTAAATAAGATGAAATGCACTTTACTCACAAAGACTAAATGCTGATGTTCGCCACCTGATAGCCTGGGACTATAGTGCTGTACTTCTCCTCCCTCCTCCACATGTACAAACTTGTAATCATCGCTAGCATGTAGAACTACCAGGGTTTGCAGGGTTGTCTGAATCGTGTTGTACATCAGGAGACGGATGGAAACCTGGAGTGGGAGAGTTGCATAACAAGAAGTGAGATAAGGACACAAAATATCATCATCATCATCATCATCATCATCATCATCATCATCATCATGATCTTGTTTCCTTTGCAAACAAAATATCAAGATAATCATCATTCCAGCAATACTTCATCATTACAGTATTTTCACTTTCTGTTTTACATCTGTTTTCAGTGTAGCACCAGATGATTTCACCTGACAGCACTCCTCCATCCTGCTTTGTTCTGCACCTTACCTCCCATTAAGACAATTACAGAGGGAAGGATCCAGATGTAGATATATATAAATTTGGTTTTACGCCTGGTATTCCCGAAGGGCTAAGGCGTTGCCCCTGGGTAGAGGACTTTTGGATTGGAGTGTGTAGCATTTTATGACCGGATGCCCTTCCTGATATCTACCAATGACCCTTGGGTGGATTCAATCCTCCGACCCTTCGGTCAGAGAGAAGCGCTCTAACCCACTGAGCCATGGCTGCTACATCCAGATGGAAATATAGTCTACTGTATCTATCTGAGGCCAGATGCCTTAATTCCAGAGGGGGTGACCATGAAGAAATCATGGGATTTGAAGGAATTTGTGGTGCAATGTGTAGGGGAAGACTGAGGTGGTTTGGACATGTAGAGAGAATGGAGGATGAAAACAGAGTGAAAAGATCTACAGTCTGAATGTAGAGGGTACAACACCACAAACCAGACTTAAAAAGACTTTGAAGTCCTACAAAATGATATCAGTGTCATGAGATTGTACAGATATGCTCCCAGAGATCATGCAACATGAAAAGCCACCATCAGGTGAACATGGATGATACATGAAGGCATATACTGTATAAAGCAGTACAATAAAATGAATGAATGAAAAGAAGTTATAAAAGAGGTCATTCCTGAGCATAATTAATCTGTCTGTAGGTAAACACCTCAAATAACATAAAATATCTTTAACTATCTATCTATCTATAGCCAGGTGCCTTAATCTTGATGTGGTGGCCATAATAATAAAAAGATAAATTAAGTCTCACCTGTTCTCCTCTTCGGCACACTGATGGTCCCTCAGCCAACATATAGAAGGGAGGGTCCGTACTGTACTGGGAAGGGGGAAATATTTGAGGTAATACACAGGTTCACTTTCTGTGGAATGCAGAACAGATACACTAATTTCATTTTGCATTTGATGCAAACAATAGTCACTTCATTCACAGACAAGTGCAAGTACTGCGAATAATAATATTCTGTATTGTTCTTTTATATTTCATACCAAACAAATTTGGCAGGTGAATACTGAATCATCTACACTACAAATACCACATTACAGTACTGATACAAAGCCCTGATTTTTTTTAAAGGATGTTGGTGAAACAGAGGTAATCAAGTATATGTATTTATTGTAAGGAATCTAGTTTAAGATATTTCTTTAGTCTTTCTGTTGCTATGGAATTTGATTCAGTGATGAAGAAAAACAGGTATACAGGAATCTTTTCACTTTAACATGGTCTAACAATGCCATCTCTCCATCTTGAATGCTGGGTTGTAACAAGAAACCAACATAACAATACCTGTATATTGCCAGTTACAAAGGAATGATATGGAGGGTAGTATGCAGAGCCTTACCACTGTCTTTTTTTCTGCCATTGGGCTATGCGAAAAAACAATAAAATAATGAAAATCTCAGCAAAGTTAAGATGAGTGGATTATAACTAATCAGTATACTCACATACAATGGTTGCGATGTAAAAGCTAATCCATAATCTGGGTGCAGTGCATAGGCATCCAACACCCAGTCCTCCACAGTCTTGGCTAATTCTCTCTGCAACTCCTCTTGACCTCTATGGCCTGACAGAAATAGTCAACTAAATTCCTTTAATCATATGACTAATATTTAATTTGTTTCTTGCTATTTCATGTATAAATGGTCATACCTGTGAGGTGGAGTCAGGATTCTGAGGGTTTGAATGGTGGGTGAATTAGTGTGTATCCCTTTTCAGTGACCATGCTGTTGATTAGTTTACCCTCTATTGTGTTTTTAGTTTTTCCTGTTTTCTGGACTGTACCTTACCCCCATCCTTAGGTGTGCAAAAAGAGGACAGGATGATGATGATGATGATGATTAGTACTGTTATCTCCAGACAATTCTATTCACTTTAGAATAGACTTTCAAAATGGAGAGGTTACGTATAACTTCGCTGCACCCTTCGCTACAAAGGGAGGAAGAGGGCTTGTACTCTTATTATCATCATCATGGACTTTCTCCCCACCTTAGGATGAAGTGCTGTACTACTGGGGGGTGTTCTAAACTTCAAAAAACTATACAGCAGCAGCATGAATAAATTACAAATGGCATCCTCAGACTGAAGGGGTTAAAGATGAAACTCAGTGCCTGATAACACTTGACCCAACATGCAAAACGTACAGGTAGTGTGAAAATGGAAGACTGTATTTACACCATAATATCACATATTTATTATAACATAAAGAAGCAATCCATACATATCAAAATCACAACATACCAATCCATAGTTCTGCATTGCACCAATTCACATCTTCCTCATCAAATATATCCAGGATGAGCTGAGCACGCAACAACCGAAACAGCATATCAGATGTCAAGGCCATGGGATCTGTTAAAAAGTATAAAACCTGAAGAATTAACCAACGTCTCTCAAATTTGTTATGCTAAATACATTTAATAATTTTCCCATTTTAGTGATGAATTATTGTAAGAGACCTGAATAGTGAAACAAATTCACTACTGACAAAATAAAGACATGTACTGCACCAAAGATATCTTGTTGCTTAGCTTAATATAAAATACAGTAGCCTTTTACTAATTACATAATCAATATAGCACATTTTGATTCCAAGCCAAACTGAATGAGATTTACCTGTTCTGTAGTTGTGAAGCAAAAAGAAAACAGTACAGCAAATATAAGTAATAATATGGGAGACCCAGTCAACAAATTATGGTCATTAGCATGCATATACATGTAAGCCATGGTTCACCTTATGACACCTCCCCATGTCTGAATGAACTCTTGTCTACCTAATCTTTATACTGTATATACAGTATATGATCTCCAGTCAGCACTTCACCTGATGTTTTCCTAAAATATCCTCCCATTATCTTCTTACAACCCCCTTACAAAATGAACTCCCTAAATATTTTCAGATGTCCAAACAAACTCAGCTGAAGACCTTAGTACAGTAATACTTTCTATACCTGGCTTAATTTTGAATTCTGCACTAGTCAACAAATACAGCTTATGGCTGTTCTGTGTTACCAAAACTGTGTGACCAAAAGTTTAAGAAAGCCTATAATTTTTTAGCTTCATTTATAGAACATTTATAATTCTTTGGTATGCTCAGCCTACATCTCACATTACAGTCTAGGCAACAATGACACAAAATGATCAGACATATTCTATCATCATAATCAAATGCTTCAGAAATGGTCATAAAATACTGGGGGCTTGCCTTAAACCTGGCACTATTAGTTTTAACAATATGGCCCTAAGCTTATACATAAAAGTAACTAGCACAGATGTGAAACATTCCCTCCATTTGCTCTGCCCATACTTCTTGCAATGTAGGAGATGGGAAGGAAAGAAGCTACAGTCAGTTTGTTTTCACCTCCTGAATTGAACCACTCCCACAACTTGCATACTGAGACATGATAACATGAAATTCAATGAGTGTTAGTTATGAGGCACAGATGAGTCCCTTTGCTCATCAGTCAAATCAGTCTACCACTCTGACTATACCTGGTCATCCAATGAGCTGAAAGAAGTGTGGGATCTTTGTAAAGTTAGAACAAATTAAGGTGTACTAGTCTCCACCTCCTCCTACAGCTAGAAAATACAATATTACCCTTCTGTTTGTCATGATTTGGTGGGAAGTCCTTGTAGAGAGGATCACCTGTAGTGGGTGAAGGGGAGAATGGAATATAAGAGGCACAGTGAATTCTGCACAACAAAAACAGAAAAATAACAATAATCCAGATACTGTACTGAAATTTGATGGCCAAAAGATAAATCAAATGTGAGTAAACAAATGTGTTATGAACACTGTTATAACTGGCATGAAATGTATGTGCAATCTCTGAATTAAACATATCCCAGGTACAAGGTTACAAATATACGTATAAAGGGAATTATCAGTGCTAAAAATTATGTATATCCTTGAGCCACGAATATCACAAAGTACTGTACATGACAAAATAATTAAAGCTGCAAGTAATTTTGGTGCTGCTGTATGACCACATCAAAAATCTCACCTGGATATGATATATAAAATGTCAGTTGTCCTGTACGGTACTTCAAGTGAGATGTCTCTCCTACGGAAGGATGGCTAATCTCCACCTGCAACAAGGGTGGCTTGTACTTATAAGACACTGACCTTGTTAACTAACTTAAACAATAACAAATGAGTAAAGGAAAAACTTTACAAGCTGCCACAGCTGAGTTTTGTCAATTTTGTTCTTTCAGCAGCATATTTCATCAAGTATCTCCCTATAAAACAAATAACTCAAAGTCAAATGGCCACCCCTTATGGGATTATGGCATCTGGCAGTAGATATTTTTTTTTTTTATGTGTCCGACTCTGGGCATAGGCTTCACAGCCTGCTATCAAGGCCCAGCAGTTCTCCTACGTACCAACACCTCTAGATTGCAGAGAGGCAACAATTTTTTTATTATGGTGCTTCTCTTTCAAACTGTGTACAACAAAAGCAAGAATGTTATTGTTAATGCAGATTTACCAACCTAATGTGGATATCTTTTCAGGTTTAAAGGGTGCAAAAATGGCATCTAACCAATCCTAGCCAACCTATTTTAGCAGCGAACAGCACATCGTCTGGATCTAACTTGGGTATACTGCATTGTTTTCAGCCCTAATCTTAGTATATCTGTCAACTCAAAATTCATCCATGATTGCCACCAATGCATTAAGCAGAGTTGTTGTAATGGGGTCTATAAAAGCTTGCATTGCTTAGAAGCAAAGTGGGGATCCTCTCTTTGGCTCAGTGGTAATGTGCACGCGTATCAAGCGCGAGGGCCTGAGATCGAATCTCGGCCTGGACAGTGTGATTAATTTGCTAAGTTTCAGTGCGGTTATTACACTGTGACTGGTTCAGACTTAACAGAACTACCATGCAGCATCCAGTATAGGGTAATGACTTTGGATATTTTAAAAATGTATTTAGATGTTAATTACATTGTGAAAGATAGCTACTGAAAAGGACAAAACTGATAAGTCATGTTATGGCACTGAAAAAATAATACAGAGTAATACACAGAGGAACCAGCAAGTGCATAGAAGAGAAATTCTCCATTACAAACATTATTAGTCATATCCATCATAAAAACAACTACTGTATTCTGGTTCAGTGCTCCTCTTACATCAGTCTTAAATCTTGTCAGTAAGTCTGTCCCTTCCGCAATTTACCTCAAGACTGCAACACAATATAGTAATGTAGTCTCATCATTTAGAATTTATAATGCACGATGTCTATGGCCTAGTTTGCAACCTTAGTTATATGATTATTAAGCACTGTAATCCATTATTATGGAACACTTGTTTAAAGGAGGACATACTGAGGCATTTTGTCAGGTATTTAATAATGACCTAGTAAGGCAATGAACTCATAAATGTATCAATTTCCTCTCTGATCAAAAGATATGATTAACATGGTTGTTATAAGTGCCAGAAGTATAAATTCTCCTGCTAGAACAGGTGAGATTCATTGACTATAAAAACATATTAAATGCTCAATTAACTAATATATTTAGGAACTGTTATTACTTAAACTCCATAAATGTATTGTAAAACTTACTCAGTTTTTAGTGCTGACAATTCCCTTTAAAAAGGTTTGCAAATATTCACAAATCCGATGCAACTTACTGTAAAAGAGTTAAATAATAAGCTTAAGACTAATGGCCAATATCTATTAGAAGGACACTGGTCAGTATTAGGAAGAGTAAAAATAAGCTATCTGAGTGAGCATTTGGAGTTATGTGGAGAGACAGATTGAAAAATGCAGAAATTAAGGAGCAGTGCAGTGTTGATGTGGGTGTGCTGGAAAGTGTTAGAGGATATCTGAGACAAACTGGTCAGTGGAGAATGGGGAATGAGAGACTGACTGGGAGAGTGTATGCAAGTGAGGTGGTAAGAGGGACAGGGAGGCTGATGATGAGATGGAAGGATGGGGTGGAAAGGTGCAAAAGTTATGGTTGTGCAAGCTAGAGAAAGGGCAGCCTGATGGTAGAGGACTGGGTTTATTTGCTTGTGGCCACCCCTTCCAAGATTATGGCACTTGACTATAGATAAACAGAGACAGATATTGTCATCTGAATACAACTCAGGCATCACTGGACTTGTGATGGCTGCTGAGAATGTGCTGAATGCAAGTGTTATACACCATGAATATGAATCTCCACCCCAGTCCTTAAAAATCTTTCCAGAAATAACTTGAAAACTTGACAATTAAATAGTCAACTCACATCCAAGTTCATCTGAGCCATCAACACAGTTGTTCACCCCATCACAGAGCTGGTGGTGGTGGAAACAGAAGCCATCTCCACACTCCAGAAAACCACGGGAGGAATCACAAATTCGACCTGTTAAAGGGCATTTAATCATCATAATCATCATCCAGACCTCTTTTCCCACCCCAATGTGAGATGAGGCAGGGTCTAGAGAGCCAGAAAAAAACTGACACATTGAGATACTAACCAAAATTTATCCAGCTGAATGAGCCACACTCCTATCTACTCACCATTCAAGCTCCCAGAATCCTAGTTCCTATCAACAGGTCAAAAAAAACATTCTGCATGTAGCTTCAAACTCACCTATCTGACAGGAGTCAATCAGACGAGTCTCCAATTAATAAGGCGTGAAAACCATAATTATGCATTCCCCCACACAAAATTCCGCCAACCGACTCAACTGTTTGTCAGTTTCCTAGCCTCATTAGCTCCTATACTTCTCCTTCGTACACACTCATTTACCAAATCTCTCCACCTTCTAGGTCTATCATATTTCCACTCACCTGCAAACTCACTCAGATATACCCTTCTCACCACTCTATTCACACCCATTCTCTCCATAAACCTATACTATCTAAGCATGCTCTCTTCAACTCAGGTGTCCACAGACTTTCTTACTCTGCATCTTTCATGAATCACAATATTCCTTATCCTATCCACTCTCTGCATTCCACACACATTCTTCTTCAGTCCCATCTCCACTGCTCTTACTTCCGACTTCATTCTGATACCATATCGCACACCCATAGGTTAAAGTAGGCAACAAAATTCCTTCATGCAAGCCTCTTGCAGTCACCATACTCAGATCTCTATTTCTTATTAAGGCCTTCACAGCACTAGCCACTTTCTTTTCCTGTGCCACTCTACCTTCCACTTCTGCAATGGGCATAAAATAATTGGCAAACGATTCCAGTAACACGAAACTATGCATTTCTTCACTAACAGAACTGTAAACATTTGGAACAAATTGCCCTCCAATGTGGTAGATAAGTATCTGTTGTCTAATCCCCAGCTTAATAGGTTTACTCCTGAGTAAAATGCTTGTGTATATACAGAATAGTGTATGTGTTTTTTTTTTCTCGAGCCTGGATCAATTTATTAAATGCAAATATAGTACAGTATAAGCACAGACTAGAATATGCACAGATACCCTTGAGTTAACGATCACTACACTTACTTTTGACCTGTGATGGGCTGTGGATCACTGAGGGTCCCTGTTAGTTAAGTGACCACCATCGGGATTTTTTTTAATGCACAAGGGGTCACTGCTTCAGGAGGTAACTTGTGTGCTTCTCCCGCATGGGAAAATTCCTTGTCTTAGTGGAGTGAACAGAGCTGGAGCCTGATTGACTGCTGCCTACCTTAACAGCACCAGGCAAAGCTGCCACACCACCCCTGAACATCCACACTGTGCACTGTGCAATTTCCACGCTGTCTATAGAAGCCCCGTTAACTCAAAGTGCCCGTACATAATGTCATGCATTATTTATTTATTTATTTGATTATTCATTTTACTTACTACTTTCACTTTCAGGTTATTCAAACTGGTAGCTTATAGATAAAGTATTATAGAATGTAATTTTTCCTTTTCAGCCTTTCCTATGAAAATTCTATGTCAGTTTCTCCATGCTGCATGGTGGTTTTTCTCACTTTTTCCTGCCAGTTCTTTCAGCATGCAGAATTAGATCTTGCAGTCATAGTCTGTAACAAACAGCCTCGAAAGGACCACAAGGTCTGTCGCTGTTTGCTTTCCTTTGTACAGTACCCTTTTCTGTCACTGCACCCTGTACTTAAACTCTCTCACCAATTCTGGGACTTGGGAATAGGCACTGAAGCCTCTGCCCTGGGTCGGACATGTTAAAAAAAATAAAGAAATAAAAAAAAAATCTCTTTCCATTTACAATAACAGCACACTGGGAATAATTTTTTCTCTCAACAACCATCAGTTTACACTGAGGTGGTTTGGACATGGAGAGATTGGGGAATGAAAGACTGACTAAGAGGGTGTATGTGGGTGAAGTGGAGGGAGGGAGAGGGAGGGGGAGACCAAGAATGAGGTGGAGGGATGGAGTTGAGAGATATATGATGGAGGGGGGAGTGAGTTGGGGGGAGGGCAGTCAAATGGTGGTTGACAGAGTGACTTGGAGGCATTTTGTCTAAGTTCAACCTTTGCGGGATAGATAGGTAGATAGACAGTTAGATAGATAGTTATATAGACAGATGATAATAATAATAATGATAATAATAATAATAAAAATAATAATAATAATAATGGCTGATGTTTCATTTCTCAAATGTGCTAGTTCTTTAAAAGAATTCATCAATGAAATTCCAAAGGAATGAGTGGTGAGGCAGTATAGGAGAGAATTAGGGCTGACACGAGGGTGAAAACAAGAGTGATACAGTAATGCTATTTTAGAGTAATCGCAGCAAAAATTAACATTATTCTGTTACAACCAAACATTATTATTCAGCTTGGACAGATTTTTCAAGGTGGAGGGACAGATACTGCTTTCATTAACTTTTCACTACAAGAGGTTTCTTATGAACTAAATAAAAAACTGTATGGAAATCCATCCATCCATCCATCATCCAATTCTACATTGCCCCATGAGGAGACTAAAATTAAAATAACTGTTATGTTCTTGGTCTGAAGGGGTTAACAGCAAAAAAAGGACATAAAAAACTATGCACTCCCTCATCTATGTAGGCCCTTCAATAAGATGATGTACCAATTATATTATCATTACCACCAGATGATATTATTCAGCTTAGTAGAGATTTTCCAGATTGGTGGGTACAGATACAGCCCTAAAGAATCTTCATTACTCCCTTCACTACTAAGTTGCTGTCTTAAACTGAATACAACAGTCTTGAGTTTGCAAGAAGAAAATAAAATAAATGATCCCAGATTAGGGGCTACTGTTTACCTCTGCCAGGTGTGATAGGAACTACAGCATCAGTAAGAAGTATAAGTGCAGCATCCTGGAAAATTCCCAGGGTGTCCCGAGCATAGCTAGAGGCTGGAAAAGATATCAAGCGATCTGCTGCTTCACCATCCCGCCATCTGTGTAACACGCCATGAACTGTCCTGGGGGGAGAGAGAAAGACTAAGATGTGCTGTGTGTTTGATGTCATTTTCAGTATCAACATCATTCTTCTTTTTCTTGCTTAAGGACAGGGCAAACTAGGGTCCAGAAAACAAGGAAAGAGAAATCATGAAAGAGGTGGAATTAACAATAGTATGCCAAATGAAATGGGCCAGACACTCACTGACATACTATCCAAGCCCCTGGAATCCTGACTCAATCTCACAGGCCTAACGATTAGCATATGTATATTTTTTGGAATTTTCCTTCACATTATCTGGCAAATATAGTCAGTCCACTGCCTATTAACTTAAAGAGATGCTGTATACAGTATTTACCCTCATCATAATCATCATCATCATCATCATCATGTTCATCATCATTTCCACTATGAAACATCTAGAAACATTTAAAAAACAAAGTTATGGCTGTCGCTTGAGTGGTGATGAAATGGACCATAAAATCATTCACATATCATTCAAGACTTTGAAATCATGGCTACACCTCACATCCTGGCTACGTCTCAGGCAGAAAGCAACGTCATTTCATTTTTGCATTACTTTTCTTTTTAGATGTGCCTCAGAGCGTCATTCTCATCAACAACCACATTATACAAAGGGTGAGGTGCTACAGAGGGATGCCTTTTACGTAGTAGCACCAATAAAAAGTAACCATGCAGCTTCACTATCTAGTTATAGAATGTCCCTTAACTCCCTCCCTATCCTCCAAAAGGAGAATGAGGAACTGCAAGAGGAGGGCAACTACAGCCCTGCAGTCCACTGGGTTCACATTTCAAATGGATATTGGGCTACAACTAATACTACTATTACAAAAGGTGAATCCTTTGTCATGTACATCTCCACACACATATAATTCATTCATCCATTTCAGTCCTTTATCAATTCTTCTGCTTCATCAGCTTCTACACAGGTAGCCTTCACAGTATGATCCATATCACAACCTTTTCCATACAACTGGTACTATTAACTGAAACTGACAAATCACATCTATAGGTAACAAATGAAATTTAATGAATTTTTTCCTATGGTAATGTACTGAGGACTTGATACCACAACATAATGTCAAAAAGGAAATGTATAGAGAAGACTTACTCCTCGGTACCCTGCTTTCTCAGCCAAAAAAAGAAATTTCCCGTATGTTATTTGTTTCAATTCTCACTCTCCTCACCTTTGCATCGGTTCCATTTTTGTAAGTTGGTCAATGATGCGGGAATGAGAGAGAGCATTGGGATGTTGTCGTATGTAATTCAATCCTCGCTGGCAAATTAAGGCATAGAACGAGCCTGGAGGAGCCCCAGCTACAATTTCTACAGTCTTTTTAAGGTGGTCTTTGTGCTGATTGGCTGATAATCGGATCTGAGAAAACAAAGTGCAGTTCAGATAAAAATGAACTGCTGTCTGAAAAGCCAAAAGTAAAAACATGTACTGTATTAAATAGTTGTGAAAGGACTGTACTGTAAGCACAGTCCTCACTTAATCCCATTAGTCTGAGGACTTCTTGTTAAGTTTAATCAAACCATGATTAGATGCCTGTGCTGTATTTTACTGTGGAGGGACTCCACAGTAGTATTAAAGGGGTCAATAAATGCTATACAGAGTTTAATTCTCTAATGTAAGGAGTTTCCACTAAGTTAAATATATTCAATATGAAACAGCAGGGGTAAAAAAGAAAAGTACATCATTCGATTGAAAGGGTTAAAGTCTAGAATATATGTTGGAAAAATGTTACTTTAAGTAATAAAAAAAAAAGTATTAAATCATCAGCAATTCACTTCAAGTAAAGCAACTTTCAGCAAGAACTAAGTGCATATCATACATACAGATACATAGTTCACAAATTCAAGGGGAGTGTCAAATGAACACTTGGTGGTTTAGTGGGTAATGACACTCCATAAAACCTAGACAAAGAAAGTTTGGCTGAGTGGAAAGAATGGAGACAAAGACATTGACTAGGAGAGTGCATGGATGTGAAGTGGAAAGAAAGAGACAGGGAGTGGAGAAGACTGGGGATAAAGTGGTAGGATGGAATGGAGAGGTACCCTGTATATGAATGAGGGAAGAATGAGATGTGGGGAGAATAGCCTGAGAGGAAAAGAAAGGGTGACATGGATGCTTTTAGTCTGTAGCTACACCTAGGATTGAGGTATCTGGCTGTAAAAAGTCCACTCACATCCATTGTTCCAAAAACTTTTACTGGAACAGTCAGTGCATCAGCCAACACCTCCCCCTCAATGGTGGTGGCATAAACGATGACAGTGAACCTAGGAGACATTGACGATGACACGGCAAGACTCAGGGTAACCACATCATCTCCATTTGTCACCTCAGTGCCTGTGTAAAGTATCATCCCCTTTGAAGCAATCTGGCAATAACAGAGAAATCACTTTTAGAATCAATATTCTTGGTGGCTGCATAAAGTACCATCCCCTCTGATGTAAACTGCCAATGACAGATGAAACACTTTTTAAATCAAACAGAAGTTTCAACCAGTAATAGATGAAGCAATTTTAGATTCATTCTATCTCAGTGGCTGTTTAAAGTAGTATCCCCTTTGATGTAACCTGCCAGTGACAAATAGAAAGTTTTTTTTCAGTCAACTAAATGTAACTCATAGAACTGAATAAATAAATAAAAAAATAAATGCAGCATATACAAATTACATACCATGTAGACAAAGTGAGTCAGATGGAAATTTGTGCGGACATGAAGAACAACAAATTCTCCAATCTTTGCCTCATCTGTGCTGGAGGTAACTTGGATGTACCTTAGGTGAGAATGAAATTAAAAGGTGAGGAGGTGAGATAAGTAGATAACAGTGTGCAAAATAAGAAAGATAAGACAATAATACTCTCTCCCATATTACCCACTACATACACTGTTCTCTCTAGTACAGAATAACATTCCTAGGTGCTGTGCCTTACATCTTCTCTAGGTGGTAGTGAGCATAGGCCACACCGGTGGTAGAAGCTTGGGAGCTCTCGTCTCTGTACGTCACATCAAGGCGCAGGCTACTTGCTCCCTCGGGCATATCTAGTGTAAACCTAATGGTGAGGAAAGAGGAAGGATAAAAAGGCATCTAAGAGCAGTCCTTATTGTAAAGCTGATGGTGGGGATGAAGAAAAAGGAATGAGGAAGGAGAAATAAAAAAATACAAGCAGTTGTAATTAAAGGCCATGGAAAGTGAGGAAGGAGAAATAGGAATGTACAGGCAGTCCTAATTATAAGTCATGGATGGTGGGGCAAGAGAAAAGAGAATGCACTGTATAAAAAACATACATTGACCTACTTTTCCTATGCTCCTGTTTCACAAATAAGGCATGTCTGTCACTTTCCTCTCTGATGCACCATTTCAACTTTGATTCATCAAATCCAAAACGAGTCATCTACGGGAAGAGAAATACAGTATACTAAGCCACTCTCAGCTTCAGAATGATAACAAGCAGAGAGATGAGACAAGTGTTTTAAAATAGGTGAAATACTTCATTAGACAAACTTCATCTTTAACCTGCCACGTCCCGTTAACTTACGGGTACATTACAACTCTTTTCCACGCTGACACCTGTCAACGTATCAGTACGTTACGCAATTGCGAGGTTCGTCATTTGCACATTTCTTCAAGTTTCGTGGGTGATTTTTGGTAGGCATATGAGGGAGACCTTCCTCTACCCGCCACCAGGCGACGACACTACCTGACCCCGTAACCCCTCCTCCCTGCACATCATTTTCTCAGCAACCCACCTGTTAGCAGTCACCTGGCCAGTAAAGACATGTTGCACCATGGTCTCTCTGACGATGAAATTCAAGGCGAAAGTGATTCCCGATGGGGTGGACAAAGATCACGTGGTGCCAGAGGAAGAAACGAGCAGAAATGACGAGGAGGTAACATCACCGAGGAAAGTGCAGTATGTCGATGTGTTTGGAACATGAAAAAATCCTTATATTGCCTATATTACTGTGTGAAAACCAATATATTCTTGTACTACATATAAATTTGTACAAAATGGGCAAATATCTACCTATTCTGAGTGGTCTGCAATAGTTACCGCTACCACAGAAAACACGACAGCCGCCATGCGGCTTCAGAGAACATGGTATGAGGTGTTTAAAGGGTCACCTGTACAGCCCACTTCTAAGCTAAGGTGAGCACTTTCTCTCTGAATTTTTGGTGTTTCTAATAAAAAGCGGAGGTTTTAGCCCAAAAAAAACTTTTCGAAAATCTGTCGGGATTGAGAGGAGTCATTGTTGAAAAATATGTCTGGATGCAGCGGGTTAACTATACATGACATATTGAAGATAATTCAGGAGAGAATGAGTTTATAATGAAATTAGTAAAGCTTATCAAATGAGGTAAATGAAAACTCAGATGATGTGAAAGGTGTACCAACTACCAGACTACAGTATCATACAAGGCATCAATTCACAAAGGGTATACTGGTAATACTGTATAATTTTTCTGCACATCTCTTCTAAGAAAGCTAACTACTGATTCATTCATTCATTCATCATCCAATCCTACATTGCCCCATGAGCAGCATAGGAGCCCAGGGCTAGGCAAGTTGGTCTTCACATTTAAGATGAGAGTGAGCAGCCTCACTCATCCCTGAGTGGCATTATGTGAGCAATAAACCCCAACCACCCCTTGGAAATAAACCTTCACCGGCTCAATCCAACTGGAATGCCGTAATTACCCACTAAACCACCAGGCGCCAAAGTCTGGTTATATGGTTACCACCGAGGATAGTAAATGGTTTCCTGGTGTACAGGAAACCATTTGGCTTGTCACTCAGTGTAGAGTCACCCACAGGAAGAAGGAAGAGGAAAGAATGAAGGAAAGAAAGACAGAAGAGGATGGATGGAAAGAAGGATGGAGGAGAGGAAAGGGCAGACACCCGAGAGCAGCACTACATTGAGTGAGTGGATGGTGAGCACCCCTTAACTGAAAATAAATAAAAATAAAAATGAATGTAAAAAGCTATACAAGTGCTGGGTAGTGGCACTGTAATATTGTACCTCTTAAACTGTACAAAGAGGAGGCTGTTGTGAGTCCCCCATTCTTAGCCCACTTACTATGGCCACTTTAATGACATGTGTGAAATATATGGTAAGGTTTTCTCTCATCTATTATCAAGGATTGCAGAAAGACAAAAAAATAAAATAAAATAAAATAAAAAAATAAATAAATATAGGGTAGTCAATGGACTTACCGAAATACTCCTGTTTCGCGATACTCAGCAAAGTACTGTTCTCGTGTGTAATCTTCAATCATATCTTGAAGTTCCTTCTCAGCTATGTTTATTTCATTTATCCACATCTCTTCATCTGAGGGCTCTCCTTTTATCCCCTCTTCCGGATGTTTATCTGCATTGGGGAGCCAAACACCACTTTCTTGATATTCCTTCAGGGTGAAGAGGGATGTTTCATCGAAAATGGTTCGTTCAGAGAGTGGCGGCACTATGATCTGGAAAGTGGAATTTACACTTCACTTCTATGACAGATTCTGTACTGTTTTACCAATATATCCAGATGATTTTATTCAGCTATGAAGATATTTTAGGAATTTGGAGAGTTAGATATAGCCTTCATTAACCTATTCACTACCAAAGGTCTGTCCTAAGAGGAATAAAGTCATCCAGTATTAGCAAGAAAATAATATAAAAACACACCATCCTAGAGAAGAGGTTTACTTATATACAGTTAACCCTTGCAGTTGCCAACCACCATTTCTGCTCCTCCTCAAATCCTGTCCCTGGCTGGAGGGAAGTCAGAGCCAAAGTTTCACATCAAATGAAGGCCTGCATCCAGTGTAAGGTGGTAGTGCGAAGCTCTGCTAGGTTGCACAAACAACAGTTCACAATATCATTGTTACTCATGTTGTCTAGTAAAGCTTTCAGTTGCCAATAGCTAGCATTCATTTGGCATGAAACTAGGGATATGATTTTTTTTTTTTTTCAGCCATATAGAAGGGTAGAATGTGGGTAGCAGCTATGGTTCAGAAGCATATCATGCACAGATCTTTTTTTTTGTTTTTTCCCTAGAAGCAGTCACATACAGGTTAGCCTTCATTAACCTTTTCACTGCTGAGGTCAGTCCTGAGCTGAAGCAAATCATCTGAAGGTAGCATGAATAAAATTAAAATTACAGTACAGAATTGAACTGAAGGGTTTCATGACATGATTTTACAAACCTTAAGGAGGGGTGGAACAGTACTGGTGGGGGTGGTAAGAATAAAATAAAGCAGATGTGCATTTTCTAATGACCATTCACAGAAAACATGGAAACTGCACCCAATCTTGCAATATGCATCCTGATTTGAAAGGATTAGGAAATAATATTATTGTCATAAAAGAAGCTAGTTTCCCAGTGTAGAAGCCACATGACTGCAATGGTGGCAGACGTGAAGGAGTAATATCCCAGGATACGCTCAGTGAATTGTTGTAGTAGCAGTGGTGGTAGTAGTAGTACTGCAGTAGTATCAGTAAGTCACAGTAGTAATAGTAGTAATAATAGTATGAGCAAGTCACAGTAATGGTAATAGTAGTAGTAGTAGTAGAAGTAGCAGTAGTAGTAGTAGTAGTAGTGGTAGTAGTAGTAGTAGTAGTAGTAGTAGTAGTGGTGGTGGTGGTGGTGGTGGTGGTGGTGGTGGTGGTGGTGGTGGTGGTGGTGGTGGTAGTGGTGGTGGTGGTGGTGGTGGTGGTGGTGGTGGTGGTGGTGGTGGTGGTGGTAGAAGTAGTAGTAGTAATAGTAGCAGTACAGTACTAAAATATCAGACCAACTTCTGCCCTCTTCCTTCCCCTAGTTTGTATCTTTTATAAGTTTTGAAGGGGTTGAACCCCCAAAAAAATAATGGTGAAAGTTTTTATATAGTGAAAGACATTATCAAGCAAGCAAATGAACTGGCCTAAAAAGTTTCAATGAAATCCAAGTGCTCACTTTCCACAATTTCTGATTTTTAAATTTTTGGGAGGGGGCTGATCCCCTCCAGGAATCACTGGGGGCAGTGGGTCACACTCCCTAAATGTCTGCCCTCCCTTCTATAGTGGAATCTCCTAAATCACGGCTTTATGGTACTAAGCAAATGCCACAATTTGAGTATTCCACAATTTAGAAATACTAATCTTATGGGGAAAATTACCTATGGGTCTGTTATCTCAGAAAGTTGCCCCCCTTACCTCCAAACATACATCAAATCGGTCACCAGCAAATGCTAATAACCTTCAAGCTTTCCGTGGCATGGAAGCGCTGTAATTGGCTTATAATAAATGCTATGTTTGAATATGATTGGTTTAGTAATTGCCATGCATGACTATGACTGGTTTACGCCCACCTAGAAATGTGGACTTGAGGTAATGGTGGTGTGTATTACATGAAGCATTGAAAAAGCATTACATTTGATGGCTGCATCCCCGAATTTCATGTAATTTCCGCAACTTGCTACTGTAGGTGGGGTCACTCACCATCAACTCATTCGATATATTGTAGTGTGCTCTTGAGTGCCTGCCCTTTCCTCTTTTCCTTCATTCTTTCCTTCCATCCCCTCCTGCCTTTCTTTCCTCTTCCTTCTGTCTATGGGTGATGCTACACTAAGTGACAAGCCGAATGGTTTTCTGTACACCAGGAAACCATTTACTACACTGGGTGGCAACTGTATAACCAAGCTAAGACGCCTGGTGCTTTAGTGGGTAATTAAGGCGTTCCAACAGGATTAAGCCTGTGTAGGTTTATATCCAAGGGGTGGTTGGGTTTTATTGCTCATGTAATGTCACTTCGGGATGTGCGAGGCTGGTCACTCTCATCCTAAATGTCAGAACCAACTTTCCTAGCCCTGGGCTCCTATGCTCCTCATGGGGCAACACAGGATTAGATGATGATGATGACTGATGTTGCAAACTTGCATAATGCTGTCACATATTATGAATCCACCATTAAGAAGTGTGCAATTTAGGAGATTCCACTGTATTTCTGAGAATTTTTAAATTGGCGAATGGGAATTGATAAATAGATGCAGAAAGTGAGATGTGTTTAAGTTGGGGGTAGGGTTGCAAGTGGTAGACCAAAAAAGACCTGAGACGAGGTCAATGAGTGTGACCTCAGGGACAAAAACTGGATAGGGAAGCTGCCAGAGATCAAGTAGCATGGAGGGCCATCATTAAGTGACCAAGGCCGATGCGTGCAAGCATGTTGAAGCCTTTAAAAATGAAACAAAATGAAACAAAGGGTGCTGACTCCCAAAAAATCATAGTTGGGGAATTGTATACAGTACTGCATAATGGAAAACCTGCAGGCTGAATCTCGTGCAACAGTATAGGATGACTTGCATCCTGGTTTGCAGGACTGATTAAAAATATCACTGAACTGAATGGATTAATGAGACAATTTTACAAACCTTAGGAAGGGGTGGAGCATTGCCAGTGGATGCAGTGATGGTGGGGATGATGACAAGTGTTGACTCTTCCAGAAGTGCTGCATCCAGTGGTTCTCCATCACTGTGTTTCACAGAAACCTACAGAAATAAACACTCCCTTACCCTAAGTATTCTGAGAATGGCACAAGCAGTTCTCCCTGTGTCAGGGATGTGTTCCAAAACATCACTTTTCCACACAACAGATGATATAAATTGCATGAACTGACAATTCAGCTTTATAAGTAGCAACAGATCTTAACATAGGCACAGGCAACAATAGCATGCTACAACAGATATGCAAAGAGACAGGAGAAGATGAACAATAGCAAAAGAAATGAGAACTAAAACTCACTGCCGCACTGAAAGGCATCCCAGGTCGGAAGATGAAGGGCTGTGTTCCAACTAAGCCCACCTCCACCTGAGCACTCAAAATTCTCATCCTAAGTACAGAAAAGATCTATTAAATTTTCTAATAACAGAAAGAAAAAACAAAGAGCATGTAACATGCTAAGGTGATAAAAAGGTTGCCAGAAATTAATTTTGATAATACAATATTCTGACTAACCCTATAACTAAGGTGATGTTTCATATTTCACTGTTGCTACACTGAAGTGATTTCACTCAGTGAAAGATGAAGCATCCAGACTGGAGGGCTTAGATATGGTCTTCATTAATCCATTTAATACTAAGGATTTCTCTGGATCTGTATATAATTAGTTGGCAGTACATAAAATACATAAAATACAGTACCAGGGCTTAAAACCAACATCAATGTCAAAGACTTGTGAAACAAAGCTTTGAATTACTGGTTCTTTGAAAAACCAAGAAAAACAATATACACTTATAATTTCCAACCCATTTTAAGAATTTCCTAATGAACATCGAGACAGCTAACATTCAGTAATCAATGTTTTTTTTTTTTCCTAATCATTTCACCATGATATCTTGTGAATCCCTTCTGTTTAAGAAGAAACATACTGTGCATGCAAGACTTATAAAACACTTCAAGATTTCCTAATAAAGATCTGCAGTTTACAATCAATAATTCACATAAAAGTACACACATCAACATTTCACATTTCACAACTGATGAGAGATACTTTCATGTAGTGACACCAATTTAAGCAGGCAACTCCACTGCCTGATTATAAGAATGTCCCTAATTCCTTCCTAATTCCCCCAAAGGGGGATAGTGAACTGCAGAAGAAGAGCAACTTCAGCCTGTAGTACACCAGGTTCAGGTCCAGATGAGCCTGCCTGGGGCCAAAACAGCAATAACAACAGCACCCACTGTACCTTGAGTGTCCTTCTGCTTTCATCCATGTAAAAACATCATGGAATACCGCCTCCACTTTCACTTCAGCTTCCTCCACTCTCTCCACGTGAGGCAAGAGGGATTCCATTGGGAAGGAGAAATCCTCCTCCTCATCAACCTGTAATGGGTTGAGTAAAGAAATGATGACAGAATATGATGGAAAAGGGAGAATGTTTATGGTTGAAGTACAGTTTTTCATCTGCTTGACTGTATGATTATCATAAAGGATCCAACATGCTTGCATGTATTGGCCTTGGTCACCTAATGGCTATTCTCCTATTCTCCATACTACTTGTCTCCAGCAGCCTCTCTCTTCAGTCCCTTATCCCTAAGGTAACAACTTATGACCCTGTCCCAATTTTTTGGGGTCTGCCTCTTCCAGCTCTACCCTCAGTGTTCACACATTTCATCCTCCCCATCCAGATGTCATCCTCCATCCTCTCCATATGCCTAAACCATCTCAATCTACCTCTTCACATCACAACACTAATACATTCAAGTCCCATCCTTCCTCACAACTCTTCAATTGCAATCTTAATCCCTCCCAGCCCTGTATTCAAGGACACACTACACATCCAGCTAATCATTATCATCTCTGTGCATTTGAGATAACAAATATCCTCCACCTATACTGCCTCAGGCTCACTGCCATACAGTATTACCATCCTAAATTATAATCTGAATACATACTGCATACAAGGATCCCTTAGCATGGAGGGAGAGCCCTTTCAATGCCAAGAGGGGCATCAACCCCCCAAACATCTTCCAACCATTCCATACTCTTGCCACCAAGCTCCAGCCCCACCTCCAGCACATTTCGTGTCTCCCATATAACAAAACTCCTCTACACTCTCAAGAGACACCCCAGCAAGATTAATCCTTTTTCTGTCTATCTGTTTCTGCATGCTCTCCCCTACACACCCCACACACAAAATTAGCATCATTTTCCAATCTACATGTACAGTACCTCTAATACCACTATGCTACATCTCCCATGCACCCACTTATCTTAAACACTGCACAAGATGGAATTGCTTCCCACACCCTTGTGGCAAACTGCACATAGCCACACTTTCTCTGCTCTGACAGTACCGCCACATGCCCTTTATACCATCACCTTTATTTTATCCATTTGTACTCTGAAACACATGAACCCCATTATATCTCTCTACTTCCTAAATCTTTCCTCTGCTACCCTGTCATTCTGCATGATCAACACCAAGGCATCAGCATACCTCTCAAGGAAGTCCAAATTCTGAACTTAGATGAGACAGCTTCAAGCACCATGTTAAATAATAAGGGACTTAAAACTGACCCCAGATGCACACCAGCTTTTACAGAAAACTCATTGCTCAAACCTCTATTCACTCTCACCTGGGAGTGAGCACCTTCATACACTGCCATAATCACTCTAAGCAAGCACTCCTCAGTCCCAAGTGTTCTCATTGCCTACTTCACCAATCCCTGGGCATTAAGTTAAAGGTCCTCTCCATATCAACAAAAACACAGCAAAACTCTCTCTTCCTGCCAAGATAATGCTTACATTTACAATAATAGATCACAACTCATGCCAACATGGGTAGTTCCTTTCAAATGATGGCAGCTCTCCATGCATGGCAATCTTGAGCCATTTACTTCCTCAGTCCCACATTTTGGAGGTCTCCACACAGGAACTCAATTCATACTTTCCTAGGTCTTTCTCAAGGCATTCTTCCCACTACATCCATACCTGTGACACTCCTCAACCAGTCACCCTACCCACTCCTTTCAGCAGGTCTAAAGTCTCAGCCTACTACTGTAGTAAGCATCATTTCTCTAATATGTGCCAAATCTTTCTAGTGGCATACAATTCTCAGTTCTGTCACTCAGTGAGACCCCACTCATTCATCTTGACAATTTCATTTCTGTCCGTTTCAGTCTGCTTGTATCCTCTTCTCTCACAGGCTAAGTCTCACTGCCATGCAGCAAACACTTCTCACACATGAGCTGCAGAGAGTATCACTAGCACAAAAGGAGAGCTCTTCATAGTCAGAAGAGGCAGCAGTTCTTGAATTTCTTTCATCTACTTCTCATTCTAGACTTGGAACTAAGCTCAGCTCCTCCTCCCACACTCAGTATGTTCCCCAAGTTACAAAACTCCTTCATGTGCTCCAAGTGGCTGTCACCCCAGTCAGAGCTTTCCATTCTAATGTCCATAACATGGATACTTCTACACCAGGAGTAGTAATGGTTTCCCACAATATGCACTCTGTCTCTAACACCACTGCCTATATTATTAAAAGTTAAACACATGAGAGAATTCCTCTCATCTCAATTTTTAAACAGAATGCAAGTCCGCACACTTTTTTCCATGACATCAACTTCCCCACACCTACTGACCATGACTTGAGTTTTATCAGCACTAACTAAGTCCCCTTCCTTTCATCCCATCCCTCCATTTCCCAAGCCTCTCTATGGCCTCATGCATGCCTTCAGCAATCAAAACTAAATCATCAACATATTCTGTAAATGCTCCCATGGTAACCCATTTCTAAACACTCCTAATAAAACTTCAAGTGCCAAGATGAACAGAAATGAATCAGCACTGAATCCTGATGCACACCAGCAATAATGAAAAAATGCTTGCTTAACATTCCATTCACTCTCAAGAACGAAGCTGCCCCTTTGTATGGTTTCATCACCAACCGGATAATCCACTGGTCAACACACAGATTTTTCATAGCTATTTCATTTAATTACCAACCTCAAGACCTACCCTATGCCTTCTCCAAAGCCAGAAAAACATGCAAACATGCAACTTTCTATTCTTTCTGAGGTATTTCTCTTGCAGCTGTCAAACAATGAATATTTAATCAGTCTCAGTACTTCCTGGCATAGAACCAATCTGGATTTCATTTCTACACACTCTCTCTCTTATCATACTTGATGGTAAATATATAATAAAGTCATGCAAAATGAATAATGCTTTTGGGTGTGGTACATACATTAGATTATCATCATCAATGTCATCATCATCATCAACAGCCTGAGTCTGTCCACTGCAGGATGAAGGCCTTGTCATCTCATCTTTTTCCATTCTGACCTACGGGCTATAAATCTGTTCCATCCAACCCTAATAAATCTCATTAAAAAAAACAAATAAACACATGTAAGGACTCACATATTCAAAATACTCTGAGGTAACAAGCTTGAAATCAGTATCTGGGCGTGTCCATGGCTGCTTAACATAGAGGGAAAGTGTGCAATTCCCGTACACTGGCTTGTCGTTGGTGAAGCTGCCTGTGATGGTACCCTCAATGGCTTCATCATCAGGCAGCCCATAGAAAGGCAGTTCAACGAAGACCTGAA
Organism: Birgus latro; assembly: GCA_018397915.1. Lineage (NCBI taxonomy): Eukaryota > Metazoa > Arthropoda > Malacostraca > Decapoda > Coenobitidae > Birgus > Birgus latro. Next base: position 4,774 of record JAGKTI010003848.1, on the reverse strand, counting down.
AAAGTGAGAGTAAGGGAGTGTCGTTGTGTTATAAAATCAAATGATGACAAAGGAAGAGAAACACACAAAATGAATGAGAATACAGTATTATACTGATTTTAAGCTAAAATAATGTATTATGGTGGAGGAGGGAAAATGGGAACATAAACATTTATCTGACAATAAATTATCATAGTTGCTTGAATATAATTTTTGATAAACATTAAATGGCATGTAGCTTAACAATCACCAGTGACTTGCATTACTTTTTCAACAGTGTTTATCAAAACTGAAATAAATGGTATCCTTACTAACCAGACAGTCCTTCACATACACAAAAGGTCAACTTTAAAACTGTACTTCTTCAGTCTGTCTTTTCTTTTGGCTAAAATCTCTATTCCACTAAATGCAGTTATGTTCAGGAACAGCAAAAGGAAAGATTCTGATTTTTTTTTCTACTTGTTTTTTAAAGGAACAACATTTGCAGGTTTCCAACTTTTGATCCTTTCTTTTATATACAAAAAGACACAACAAAAATCTTTAGTTAGCATATTCACTCACTTCATACAATGGTTCATAGAGTTTGTGGACAAAGAATTTTTTTTCTTCCTCCTGACCTCTGGCCCACACTCGCACCTTCCACCACCCTTGGCTGGGCAGGTCAGGCAAAGTGAAGACTATTGACACAACACCTGCCAAAGTACAGTATGGGTGCACTGACTCCACCACACAACATTTGGTCAAGCTAAACTGGTCTAAACTAAGGATCTATGAAGAGGGTTTATTGTTGCTGTGCCCCAGGCTCATCTAAAAGTGGATCTGGTGGAATGCTGGCTGAAGTAAATGATGGCATTCTCCTGGCCCACCATCCTCCCTTTAGGAGATATGGAGGGAGCTGAGGACTGTTTGTATAATCATCAATAGAACTACCTGATATCATCAGTGTCACCACACAAAGGCATCCCTCCCCAGCACTTGATTGGTCTATACTAAGGATTTGTGAGGAGAGTTTGAAAGTGATACAGAGTTTAGTTAGGGTGAATTAAACTGGACTAAAGAACACCCCTCTGGTTTGGTTACACTTCACTGAATTAAGGAGGGTTCTTAGGGTTAGGTACGACTGGCTGACTGGTAATCCCTTCTGTATGATGATACTGTATAGTCGGTGGTTTATAAATGTAAACATAAACATAACCATTAGTGATTTTGTTAAGCTATGGAAAGCCCTCTCATACTGATGGCATAGGAAACCTTCATTAATCTCAACAAAGTGTTAAAATATAAAGATTTTATTCTTGCTACCACATGCTGAAAAGAGACTTCTTCACACGTTAGCACCAATATATGGCAGCCAAGTGACTCCACTGACCAGTTATGCAATGTTCCTCAGCTTCCTCCCTATCTTCTAAACAGAGGATGGTGGACTGCAGAGGAAAAAGTGCAGCCTGCAGTCTACCAGGCTCATGTTCCAATGAGCCTAGAGCCACAACAAAGACAAAGTTTTTGTTACCCGCAAATTATTTTATTCAGTTCAGAGGAGACTTCTCACAACAACAGGGTTTAGACTTAGGGTTAGAGTTGGCTTGAGTTTAGAGGTAGTACTGAGCAAATACTGGACAATATGGCTCAGACTGGGTTGTAGAAAGTTCTATTTATCACGCGTGGCCTCTGTGAGCTGAGTCTGGTTTTAATATTCATCAGGCTAATCTAACTGAACTGTACTGTCCAAAATAAGTTGGGAAGGGTTAAACTGAACAAGAACAAACACTTAGATTGGAAAATTCAAGGTTTTTGGAACAACCAAATTTATTTTTGGGTAGGTCTGGCATGGATATAAATTATTTTTCTTAAACAGATCCATCACCAATGGAAGAAAAACTACTGTACCCTGCTGTAAAACTCAAAACTGCCCTTATAATTAAATGACATATGGTATTAATCAACACACCCCAATTCCCTCATTTACATGGGAGATGAGGTGCTGGAGAGAGATGTCTTCCAATGGTGACACTGATGTAACTTGGCTTTTGCTCCTTGGTTATACAAACATCACTCCACCTTCTGCCAATACCCCCAAAGGAAAATGGTTGATTGCATTGAAAAAGGGCAGTTTCAGCCTACAGTTCACCAGGTTTACATCCCAATGAGCCTGAGGGCACAACAACAACAAACATAGGATGGGGAAATCCAGGAAATAGTTCTTTGGCTTCACTGGGGCCTTGAATCAGAAAAGAAAAGAACCCACAGGTACAACCTCCCCTCCTCATCCTCATGTGTTATATAGCATAATGCATGAGGCAGTGTGCAATACTAATGCTGGGCAGGGAGTTGCCACATATCTGTGCAAATGTACGGAGTGCTGGTTACCAACTTCCCAGTCTCACTCCTCTATGCTACGTTCAACCCCTTCACTCCTATGTATTCCAAATGGCAAGGGACCGAGGGTCTTTCGGACTATTGTTTTTCTTTTTCTCGGATTATTGGGAGGAACCTTAGAAAACATTAGAAATATGTACATGATCATTAAATAAACTCTTAAAATGATATGGGTTATTGTTTTATTCACCAGACATGCATAGAAATGTAGATGAATAAATGCAGGCAGGGACATCCAAGTCCAAAGGCAAGTCCAGGCCAGATAAATCCTTAGATATAGCCCAGAAAAATTTGACCCCCCCAAAAAAAATTTAAAAAATTTTGCCTTGAAAAATTCGGAGTATTGGGATATTCGGATTATTGGTGGCTGGGCTGGAGGACTTTTACTGTATACTGTATATCTTTTTTATTACTGTTAGCATCAGACAGTTTTATTTGGTTCTGGAGTGACTTATCTAAATAGATGAGTGTTATATAGCCTTCATTAACCCTTTCACCGACAGAGATCTTTCTGAAGGTGAATAATATCATCTGGAAATAAGAATAATAAAAACAAAATATATTATTGGACTGGAAGGGTTAATGACAGGCTGGAAGCATCATGCTTGTGTTCTTTCTCTCTTACAGAAAAGCTATATACAGAAAGTATATTATAAAACAGTAGTAAAAAAAAACCTGAATGTGCTCGTTGTACCATAATCAAATACACCTCTACTGAAAGTCTATTTTATAATGCAGTTAAAAGTCTTAAACAAGTAAGGTTTAGTAGTAATATTAAAAAAAAAAGTGATGAATAAGCATATCAGTAAAAACTGGATGTACTCTACTTTCATTAAATCTCTACAGGAAAGTTGCTTTACTGTATTATGAAAAAGAAAGCACCGTACTCTGCAAATATATTTTCATACCGTAATAATAAACAGAATCAAATGCAATGAAAAAGAGTAAAAAAACAAAAAACAAATGTAGTTACATAAAAGACTTCACGGACCAGCAAGGAAAAAAGTTGCCCAGATACTAAAGGGCAAAAAACTCACCTACTTGCGGAGTCCTGGACACCCACCGCTTGACTATGTAACCATTGGGGTCCTGGGAGATAAAAGGACAAAGGGAATTAGTGCATGGGAAGATGGGTCAGAGCAACAGGAATATATCAAGAATTTAAAGTTGTAGATGGGCCTGACACAACATATACTATACACAGTTCTCATAGGAAATTTCTAAAGCCAGTTGACCTTTATCTGATAGAACTGAACCACTCCACAACTATAATACTATACTGCGGCTCCATGAAACTCAGTAAGTCCTAGATATATGGCAGGAATGAGTTTCCTTGGTTACTTGTCAAAGCAACTCTCCAGTCTGACTACACTTAGCAATCATCTGAACTGAAAGAGATTACGAATCTTTACTAGCTTATAACAAATATGCTATAGCAACATAAGACCATCTCTGACACTAGGTTTGAATTGCAAGTGATACAACAATCCTCCCATCCCTTCCTCTACCTCACTCACCCTATCTCCCCCTCTGCTTCCCTCTATCTACCTCATCCCATCCCTCCCTCTGTCTTCCTCACCCCATCTCTTCCTCTACCACCCTGAACCCAACCTTTCCTCTACCTCACTCACCCTATCTGTCCCTCTGCCTCCTTAACTTCATCCCCTCATGACTCCCCTCCCTGTCTCTCATCCCCAGTCCACTAAGGTCTTAGTCAGTGGGAGTCACTGAAACTTTTGATCACATCCCTGAACTCTGACTGCTATAATACCCAAACAATGGGATGTGCAGGTACTTATCTCACATCCCCTTGTCTCCTTCTACTAAACAATCAGGCAAAGGGAAGCACACATAACACTCCCCCAAGCTCAAACCGTTATTCACACACACACACACACAGGCACAACAACTTGGACAGAAAAGAGTTAGTGGAAAAGAGGTCATGGGTGTGTTACAAAATATCATAACTTTGGCAGCTACTGTATTTTGGGGAATACTTGAAAACTGCCTTATGCTAGGAAATATATGCAATATTCTGAATAGTAAATCAAAGAGACAGGGACAACATTATTTTCTTATTTGTCTTTTTTTTTTTCTTCACTACAATCATTCTTGAGCTTCTTTGGTTATTCATGGGTGTGTTTTCATGTTTTATTTATGTTAATTCAATCCCAACTCCAGAGTGAGTGAGACATGATTTCTCCAGGATAAAGGTGGTTGGGGGAGGAGGAGAAGGAGGAGGAGGAGGAGGAGGAGGTAATGAGTACAGACAATAGAGGAAATATTCGAGGTGAACAGACGAAAAAGGAAGAAAAATAATAATAAAAAAAAAGTTAGAAAATATAATAAAGGAAAAAAAGGCGGGAGGCAACGACGGAGAGAGAGAGAGAGTGTGTGTGTGTGTGTGTGTGTGTGTGTG
>JAGKTI010003847.1:38494-52799 GCA_018397915.1 Birgus latro | reverse complement strand
GGATGAGATGGAGAGGTATTTAAATGAGGGTTGTTATAAAGCGAAAGGAAAGCAACCTTATCACACATGATAGGGCGATATGGAAACTATATGTTCACTGCCGCCTTCCCCGGGACTGTGACGTCTGTGTAATGGACAGAATTATAAAGACTGAATTAAAGCTGTGCTGATTTAGTGCACATTCCAGATCTGAGTTCCTGACCGGTGAACAATGTGAAAATATTTTGTTCTTTTTAAATAAAACAATAATTCAGCTTAGCGTTTATGTACCCTGCTGGAAGTCCGACTGGTTGATGTTTGTACACTGAAGCCGATCGTTGGGAATTACTGGTGATTGTCGGGAGAGCTGGATGTAATGTTTAGAACTTCGACCAGTATCATTCTCACACTACGAGCGTTTGCAGCACTATTTCCTCAATTTTTGTTCCAAACGAATACCTCTATAGGCCAAGGATGAGATGAAGGGATGGAGTGGAGAGGTATACGAGAGAGAGGAGTGTGAGGTGGGAGCATGGGAGTGTGAGGTGGGAGCAGGGTAGTGAAATAGTAGGGGGACAGGGCGACATGGAGGTGATTTGTTTATGGCTACCCCTTACGGGATTAAGGCGTCTGGCAATAGATAGACAGATAGAAAATCCAAATCAAACTCCATAAAATAAATGAATAAAATGAAAACAAGGAGGAACACAAAGAGAGCAACTTGAGCCTAACAGCTGGTCGTAAGATCGAATATTTGACTTTGCCAAGCGACCTCGATCTTCGACAGATTGCTCTCAAAATTGAATTACTTCATTCTTGCCTAACCCTTAACACTTCCACTAACTTGGGTTTAAATCGAATCAAAACTGTCGGAGCTGACTTTGCCCAGTGACCTTGAAATTTGATCTTTTCCTGTAATGTTTATCTTTGACTACCTGGTCTCAATAACGAATTTCTGTATCCTTGTTTAACTTGAACCCTTCCATAAACTTTAATTTAAATCGAGTTAAATCCTTAAGCTAATCTTGTTGTTTGACCTTGACCCTTGACATACTGCACTGTTCCCAAAAACAAAAGATCAACCTCCTCTTGGAAAGTCCTCATCTCATCCACCAAGTTTCATCCAATTCAGACCAAATTATTCTGACAGATTGTTCTCAGAAATGAACCCCTTCATTACTGCTCGACCCCTTAACCCAGCCACCAAGTCTGGTTCAAATCAGACCAAAACGGTCTGAGTTCACCATGCCCTGTAACCTTGGCGTTGAACCTTTCCCTCTGACCTCAATACTTGACTGGTTGTTCTCAAAAGTCATTCTTATATTATCTGATCTTCAACATTTCCATTAAGTTTGAATTAATCGGATACAAGCTGTTTATGTTGATTTTGCTCTCTGACCTTGACCTCTGATCTGTTGTTCTAAAAAACAACATGTTTACTCCAAAGCTGACCCTCAGTGCTTTTACCTTATTTGGCTTAAGTCGGAATAGGACAGTTCGAGTTATTTTGTTAACAAAAGCACACATGGGTCGAACTTTGACCTTCAGCTGTTACCTTGATCGCCCTCCTATTTCTCACCCTCCTTCCTTCCTCTCCTTTTCTTCTCGCCCCACTTCCTTCTGTTGTCCTTTAAGTCAGCATCGTTTAGTAACTCTCGCATTTTATCCTCAATATCCAGTTTCTCTTTTCACTGTGTAAGGTAATACTGTACTTTTTCTCCAATTACTACTCTGGCTCTTGCCGTCTATTCACTCGTAGATGAGGGAACATCTCTAGGAGCGAGCCTGTCCGTCAGTCACTTGCTAAGAATTTTTGGAAAAAGGGTACTCCACTCCCGTAGACTTTAGCCAAGCCCCTTTTAAAGGCCTGTGCTCCCGTATCTCTCTAATAATTTTGTACTTATTTGATATTTTTGTCTTTTTTTTCACTTTAGCTTCTCCACACTCTTATTTCTCGTTGCATTCTCCTCCACGCCGCCACATTATCTTTCTTCTTGTACGTTCCTCTCTACTCCCGTTCCATCATTCTTTCTTCTTGTATTCTTACCTCTGCTGCCGTTGAATTCTTCCTGTAAGTCTTGTCTATTTTATTGTTTCTGTTCCTTCATCGCTGTATCTTCCTTTCTTTCCCCTCCTGCTTCTTCTTCACCTTTGATCTTTGCAGCGTTGTTCTTCATTTTTTCTTTTATTTTTTAGAATTATCCTATGACATTTATTTTTCCTCTCATTCTCTCATTTTCGTCTCATTCCTCTTCTTGTTTGGCCGTTATGCTTTTAATTCTGCTTTTGTCATTATTCCCGCATTTCTACTTTTACTTTTCCTTCTGTTCTTCCTCTGTCTTTCCCTCTTCCTTTGTCAGTATTTGGCTATATATAATGTACGACGCTACTGTTCTTCCAGCTCCCGCCCCAGCGATACCACCTCGCCACACACACACACACACACACACACACACACACACACACACACACACACACACACACAGCCAATATATTTTACCTGCAGTCAATAAACTTATGATCAACAAAGGACAGGGGCAAGATAGAATACCTCCAAGGGTTATTAAAGAAATTTAAAAAAAAAAACGAAATATTGAACTCATCACCCAGGAGTGGCACCACACCACATGATTGGAAACTGCCAAATGTAACTCCATTATTTAAAAAAATTGCAATAAATCACGACCCGGAATATGCCGTCCATTTAGCTTAACATCAGCTGTTTGGAAGCTGCTAGATATCATATTTAGAGATAAATTAGTTATGCATTAAAAAAAAGCTCATTAAAGACTCAGCGCGGGTTTAGGAACAATACCTCACGTCTACAAAGTGATCTGCTTGACTTTTTCAGAGGTATTAATGACATGTATATAAAACTAAATCAGTCGGTGTAGTCTAACTCGATTCTCAGAAACCACCCGATAAAGTTCACCACAGAAGCCTTCGTAATAAATATATATATATATTTTTTATTAGTGGTAGTGCTCGAAGGCGGATCGAAAACTGATCTGCATACCGTAAACAGAGTTGTTACAAACGGAAAGAAATGAGATTCGATGAATATTAAAACTGGAGTGCATCAAGGTTCAGTTTTAGGTCCTGTACTGTTTTTAATTTACTCTGATGATACTGACGATGGTTTGTGTTGTACAGTTATCAAAATCGCTGATGATACGTAAATTGATAACAGAGCAGATACGAATGAACAAAGACTGATGATTCAAAAGGTCTTGATAGACTATTCGTTTGAGCTCAGACATGGCAAATGGATTTCTAAACTGACTGATACAGAGTCCTGAACACTGGATATAAGAATGAAGAATTTTAGTTAAATAAACAATGAACAATATTCAGTTTGCATGTGTGCGGCATGAAAAATATTTAGGACTGATAACCAATTCGTCAGTAAACTCGTTGGATTTACAGGCAGAGCGTTCAATTCAAATCTGAGAAAATAATTCTTATCTTGTACAACTACATAGTACGTCCGCATTTGGAGTACTGTATTCACTTTGGGTCACCGCATTACAAGAAAGATACGGAGAACCTAGAGAGAGTACAGCTAACTAAAATGATACCTAGAATGAGAAACAAACCATACAAGGTACGTTTGGAAGAGCTGAAACTGTTTAACTACGCAAAACACAGGCTGCAAAAGGATTTAATTCAAGTATTTAAATCTCGTAAAGGACATGAAATAATAGTAGAAGACGAGTACTTCACGGTAGACTGTTCAGAGCAGACTTAGTTATTGAATATAAAATTATCTGCAAACGTTTCCAGTCCAATGAAGCAACGCATTTTATTTTCACAAGGGTTGTAAACATATAGAACAAGTTGCCTAGGAATGTGGTAGACAGCAGTACAGTAAGAACATTTAAAAGCAGCTTAGACAAGTATCCAGCTTTGATTCCCCAACTTAACACATTCATGGCTGAAAAACAGGGAAAAACTGTAAGCTATTTTCCCCTGCTCAGGCCATGGTCATTGCAGCATCAGCGCTACAGTTTGGATTAATGTTGCTTTTCCCTTGCAGATTAAGGCTGTGTAGAATATAATTTCGCCTTTCAGCCTCTTCAGTGAATCTTCAGTGACACATCTTTTCTATGCTGCATGGTGGTCCTTCAAATTTTTTCCTGCTGGCTTCGGCTGGAAATTTGGTGGGTGAGGGAGCAAGGAGCCTTCTTGTTTGCCCGTCCTTATTATTCTAGTCAAGAATTTTATATAGTCCATCTATTCCCCCTGTAAACAGTTTGAATGGGCAGCCAGGTCTGTTGCTGTTCGCTTTTTATTGTACTTCTTTGCACACACGCGCGCGCCCCCGTCTGCCTGTCTGTTTGTCTGTCTGTCTCTGTATGTCAGTCTGCGTGTCTCTCTCTCTCTCTCTCTCTCTCTCTCTCTGCAACGCCCATCTCTTCCTACTCTGCTTCCCACACCCTCTCTTTCTTTCCTTCGTTTTCCAGCGCTTTACTTCACCCACAACAGCGATATAATCGTTCCCGTTTGTCTCAGTCTTGCACTTTCCCGTCCACCGTTTAGCATCCTGGTCGCTTTTCACACATGCATGATCAGCTTCGTCTCGTAACTGGTACTTGATTTTAGGCAAAGGAAAGGACAGTGATAAATATTTGGAAGCCCCTTGATTTTGTTATTTAAAAAAAAAAAACGAAACGAACTAGGAATATGATCACAAGTTGATTTATGAACCTCAGTCCAGTTGCCTGCAGTCGATGGAAGAAAGGAGAGTGCGGAATATCCCCATGCTTCTTTTGGTTTTCCTGGAAAGAAAGCCGTAGTTACAGCTTTGCCAAGAAAGAGGTAAAAACCGTCTAAAAGCACTCAAGGGTCGAGAGAAGATGCCGTGGAGTGATGCGGCCATTAAGAGTTGGTGTGTTCTTTACTCTGGGTCGTGTTCTAGATGGGGCACGAGACTCTCTTGCATCCCTTCTTTAGCAAAGTATTTTTCATATTATCCTCCACCGTTTTGCGTTTTAGTTATGGCTTTTGAATAGTGACGCATTTGCATATAATTTGAACCTGAATTATGCTAAGAGACTTGTAAGAAAGACTCTTACACACATAATATAAGAGCTCTTTCTTTTTCTCTTCTTGACAGTCTCTTAACTTCTTCAGTATGATGAGGTCATCTTTATTTTCTTCCTTCCACCTGGCGAAAAGTGGTTTTAAAAGGATACAAGTTGGAGGAATGGAGATCAACTTGAGGTTAATGTAGTGAGAAAAGGGGAGAGGGGTGTTTTGTTGACTGAGAACGGTAAAAATGGAACTGCTGAAGATTATTATCTCGTGGACTGTATACGTTCAATAGGATATGAGTCGTATAGATTGGAGAGAGATGTAACTTATTAAACCTATCCATCACTGGGTAAAAGAGAGTTTGATTCTATAGAATTGTCTCGCTAGGAGTAAATATGGGTTAATATGGAGAGGGTTGTGAAATGGGTGTACTGTTTGGGACCTAACTGAGGCTGAAGGTTGAAATGGGCATAGAAAGCCAAGAAAAAAACATCTATTACGTACATGAATGTGATGGGCGAGGGATGGACGCGTGAGAAGCGAAGGACGATGAATTGAAGTTGGTGATACATATTATCCCTTTTCTGACTTGACAGTCTACGGAATAAACTTTCCAGACGTGACGTAAGTAAAGAACAGACGACACTCGATTAGCCTGGGCGGTTACACTGAAATGGCTCTTCCAGGCGTACTGATGCGATATTCCTCCTCCCTCCTCCCGTTTTTTTTTTTTTTTTTTTTTTCATGTGTCCGGCTCTGCGTAAAGGCTTCAGGGCCTATCCTCAGGGCATATCCCCAAGGCCCAATACCCTACATCTCCACATGTCACCACTCCGGCGATAACACCCACCGTCCATATTGAATACATGCTAGGGCTGTCTGATACAGGACTGGTGTATTGGTATTAGCGGGGGCATTTTTGCGACATGTCGGCAGGTCTTCTGGTAGATCAGTAAAGTCTACTTCATGAAATTCAATTACATCAACTGTTCCCTGCCCCAGCGGGGATTTGAACTGGGGTCCGTTAGGACTGCAGGCCACCTCTTTACCGATTGAGCAACCACCTCTTTATTTATTCCCTTCGTCCAATTAAACACCTCACGTATGACTTCCCTTACTCTAAGCATAATCTAGTGAGTGCAAATTTATTTTTTCCACTTGTCTTAATGTTAAAGGTTCCGAATACCCTGTATAATATGTCATTATTCTTTGTACTTTTTCTAACGTATTGATAACCATTCGGCAGTACGCAAACGAAAACTGTACTGCACAGCATAACTGTGGCTCTACTAATGCAAGATTATGTTGCAGTTTAGATTTCCTATTGCTCACACTACGGGAAATAAATCCTAGGACCTTGGTTGTTTTATTTCTCGCATCAATACACTGTTGCCTTGGTTTAAGGTCATTATAAACCACGATTCCTAGATCTCTCTCGCATTCTGGTTTAATAAAATCTTTATTATTTAAGATATATTTAGTTTCACCGATGGTCTTGCCGATGTCAGGCACTGAACTTTTTTCGACGTTAAATTCCATCTGTCAATTTTAAAACCATTTGGACAATGTATCGAAGTCCTTTTGAAGGTTAACACAGTCATCATTTGAGTTAAGGGTACGTCCTATGTTTGTGCCATCGGAAAGTTAGCTAATATTTCTAGTATCCCTAAGCCTCTCTCTCTCTCTCTCTCTCTCTCTCTCTCTCTCTCTATTGAATGGAGTATTGATCCTTGTGGTGCAGCGCTAATTACTAATCCCCTATCCGACTTAGTACCATTTATTAAAACTAATCTGCTTTTGTTCATTCAGGATTCTATCCATTTTAAGACATCGCTGACCATATCGTGTCCACAAACCTCACTACCGGTAGGTAAACTTTCGTGTGGAACACTATCGAAAGTTTTACTAGAGTCCAAGTAAATAATATTGCACGTTTTATCGCTGTCTACTGCCTCATAGCCGTGAAAAAATGATCAGTGTGTGAGGCAGGATCATTACTGCACGAATCCTTGGTGAATTTCATTTATGAAATTAAACTTTGGCAAGTGCTCTCGTAATTTTATTTGCCAAGATTTATTCTAGCATTTTTCCTACTGTTAATACTCGCTTTATTGTACTATAATTCAACGCAACTAATTTGTGACTAATTAATAATGGATACAACGTTCTCTGTCTCAAATGCCCCTTGAACTTCAGAACTTAAAAAATTATTAAATAATGATGTAAGGGGATGACACAATTCTTCTTTGGCCACCCTTGTAATTTTTGTCTGTGTATGCCGTCCGGACCTGGAGATCTGAGGTTTGAGCTTATTAATTTCTTTCAATACTTCCTTCTCACTAGTGGTTATTTTACTAAAAAGTTGTCCGTAATATCACTGTAAAGAACTGTTGCTCTACAGATCAGATGTAGATTTTCCTTGTCAAATACTGATACGTAATAATTATTTAGGATAGAGCACGTGTATTTATATTCACTTGTGATGTTGCCTAATTCTGTTCTGAGAAGTCCTATCCCGTCTTCAATTTTGGCACGGTACAAATGCTAACAAGCCTTGGCATTTTCTTTCGAGTCTCGAGCAACCGTAGTTTCATAGTCACACTTTGCTTTCTTTATCTCTCCTCTTTACCTCCCTGTTCAAAATCGAGTGTCGATTACGTAAGTGCTCCTCTCTCCGTTGTAATACTTTTCGCTGGCCGATGATTAACCTTAATCTATTGTTTAACCTTCAGAGCTCAGAATTACTCTCTCCTTGCCTCTTTGTATTATATTTACTAACTCATCGTGCTTCTCACTGACCAAACGGTTATTTGATACCTGACCTGAATTCAGTGAAGTGACCTGCCGTGCCTGTCCACCTTATTTCCTGTCCTTCATCTATGCCCTGAGTTTCCCCAGTGACCTCACTCTCCCTAAAGTAATCAGCCTGCTCTTGGAGTACGGTTCTGAAACACACTTTAATCACACAAATTTCCCTTGACGAAACTTGGGAACAGACGTTTAGTTTTCACCAAAACGGCCATTCCAACTAAATTTAAACTTAAAGTCTTCATGATCACCATTTCAAGCCATTCGACGATTTATGTATCACCGATGATGTTTTCTAAATGAAACCAAAACTAGTATATTATTACCTCAGGTGGGTTCCCTGATATACTGACATGATATTACCCTGCACTACACTGAGAATTTCCCCTGTCCCTGCGGTCCCTGTCAAATTGCTCGAGCTTACCCTTGGCAGGTTGAAATCCATTACGATGATTACCTGGCAGGAATCTTACTTAATTTGCTTAATTTCCTACCCCCTCCCCCTCTTTTCTCACCCTCACACCGAGTATGAATCTTACTTAATTTGCTCCTCGCCCTCTCTTCTCACTCTCACACTAATCTTGCTATATTTTGTCGCCATATCACTTTAATATATCAACACGTATTAAAGAATCATGAAGTAGTGTGACGAATGGAAAAACCACATACCGTATGTACTGTACTTACCCAACTGTATATGAGGCATTGAAAAATACGAAACAACTAAAGATTGATAAAAAGAAAAAAATAGTGAAGATAGATCTGCTTTTGTAGAATTAGCCTAAATAATAGCGAAAATTTGTATCTAAGATACAGCGAGGGGAATGTATCACCGTGAGAGTGGATTTATCCGTCAAAACACGCATGCTTACCAACACGCCCTATCACTAAAGTGTACACGTGAGTTCGGCAGTACTTGTCCATAGACAAAGACAGGTCAACTAACCAATCAAATACCTGTCAGTTTGCTTAGCCTGCAGGCAAAGAAGGACCCTCAGTGTTAAAAGGGGACCCTGATCACTCATTTCAACTTCTTTGTCCGTATCTATCTATCTGTCTGTCTGTCTGTCTCTCTAAGAAAATACTTGTCTGTCTGCCTGTCTGTATGTCTGTCCTCTATGGAAATCGACGGGAATGCGTACAGAACCGTCAAACAGCCCTAACAGGTGTAACTCTTTAAGGCGTTTTTATATATGTACCTTATGGTTCCTAAAAAAAAAATTGTCCTTCTGCTGGTTCAGACTGGACCTACACATTTTTCAGTGCGTCGAACAACTCTTTTCTGAGTATCGGAGCATCGGAGTGGACTTGGCCGGGCAAGCAGAAGCCACAGTGTGCATCTGAGGAGTGAACTTAGAGAACATAATGCAGAGTAACTGATGAATCAAATAACTGGAATTAATGAAGGTTATTCAGGCTAACTGATGATTCATGTGACAAAACTGGAACTATATTTAAAGGTGTACTTTAGAGCTGCCAAAATTTTGTAAATTTTGTGAAAATGGCAAAAAGATGGATTTTCTTTGTTTCCCACTGTTCGTTCAAATTCAAACCCTACATTTAACGATGCTTGTCTAAGGAGTTTTTCGAAGCGTCGGGGAGGAGCGGACCGGGCCAACGGTGCAAAGAGAATCAGCAGAACCTCACCTGTAAATCTGAGAGTTAGACTCCAGAGAACATAATCCAGATTAAGTGATGAATCCTTTAATTGGAATTAAGAAGATTACACAGCTAGACTGCTAATTATCTGTCAAAATTGGAACTAACTGGAACTCAATTAAGACAAATTCAAACTCACGTCAAAATTAGAACTACTGAGTGCTGGGCTCAAACAACAAAACTGACTCACGTGCAAATTTGAGGGTTGGACTCAGAGACCAGAATTCAGAGTAACTTATTAATGTACAGGCAATCCATATATATGTAAAAGAGAATGTTTTCTTTTTGTCAGAGTGTTTGTGCTCTATGGAAATTGAGGGAGAGTCAAATGAACTCTCTAAACAGCTCTAACTTGTGGAAATTTTCATGACGAATTTAAGTGTATTACAGTTGCTAAAGTTGGGCACTAGATGACCAAGATTAGAGCAAATTAGAAATAATCAGTCGACATGGTAAGAAAATTACCGTCGAGTTTTTTTTAACTTCTACAACCTTATCATTAGCTTCAGTGGGTCGGATGGGTGGACGGATTGATAGGGTGGGTTGGCAGGGTTGGTGGGTGGGTGGGTAATGGGAAAATGGGGCCCTGGTAGGAACAGGCCCATTGGGAATATATCCCAGGTGAAATTGGCTCGAGGAGAAACCTAGGCTCGGTGGGTAAAATGGGACCTTTGGGGGTCCTCTCCCACAGAGGGAATGGCCATCTAGGGTCCCAGGCAATGCCAGTATGCGCGACTGTAGGGTTTTACTCAGGCAATGCCGGGTGCCCCTGCTAGTACTCAGTAAAGTGGCCAAACCTCGCAACAAACCCCTCTCTGTAACCCACACTCTTTACTCGGTAAGATGAGGCTGGGAAAGATGGAAAAGAGAAATAAAGATCGAGAAGTGACCAGAATGAAAAGTAGTACAGGGGGTGGTAAGAGACTGTATAGCTCCGACGGCACTGCGTCTACTCAACCTTGCCTCAGCTCACAGGGGGGTTAGGAAGGTTGTGTCGATACTCACAGCCTCCTGCCATAGTCTTTCTACCTTCTACAAAACCACTATATACCGGTGGGCCAATTTATACGCCCTTGGTCGTTAATAATTATTTCTGTACCTTTCTGCAGGTAATTAAAGGTTGTTACTCTTCAGGCTGTTGTATGACGCAAAATGTAAACGTCCATGGTGTTTTAAGGTTCCAAAACCAACAGACAGCAACAAATTATTAAGTCTGCCTGCATCTTTGGAGTGTCTGTTTTGCAAATACCAGTAAGTACACTTGACAAAGGCATTTCACGAAAGGTCATGAAGAAAAGTGCAACCTACCTTCACTGAGTGCATCAAGTGAAGGTAATCCATGAGATATGAATATGTAGTCACCTGTGTAGCAGATAAAAACCTCGTGGGGAACTGACTATTACCGCAAGGCTTTCGCACATGTGGTAAAAAAAAAAGTGTAGGATAATTGGGTTGTTTCGAAGGAAGCTCATAAGTTGTTGTTACAAGTGTCAGACGTGTCAGACCTTAGCAGAGAAATGTTTCAGACCACATGAAGACATCCAAGGTGAGCCACATTTTAAAAAGATAAAAATGAAAAAACAATATTTTTTAATGGCCACTCAGTTTTCCTAATCCCATTTTCTGACTCTAAGGGTTTTTGTAAATTAATTTTGTGAACAATTACTTTAGCCTTTAATTTAATAGTCCATCTTTTGAACAGGATATATTTCCATTAATATTTAATTATAACAACGATCTTGACCCTACCGAGGAAGCTAAGTTCCCTCAGAAGAAACACACAAAACACCAGCACCACCACCAGCCTCCGCGCCAGTGAACAGACTCCAACATTGAACAGACGGTGCCTCAGTTTTCCACAGTTTTTCTTGGTGTTTACTTCAGCAGGCTTCAAAATGTTGGGGAAGCGCACAGGAGGGAAAGAAAAGACCATTATCTTCCTGGCTGTTAAACACGCTAGCAATCGGAATAAAGTATCGGAATCTTGGGTGCTTACCACGGTACAGAAACAACAGATTTAAAAAAAAAAAAATCTTATCAACCTCACTGATCTGATTTTTTTTTTTTTTTTTTTAGTTAATGGTCCCTACAACCAGACGATTTTAACTTTGCGGATAAGTTAGAAACTATCTATGGTAAGCCCTCAATAAATATGTCCTCTCCCAAAGCTGGAAGAAATCATTTGAAGGTGGCATTAATTAAAAAGGCAATGGACCAAATCGTTTAAGAACTTAACTTCCACCCACGTATCTTCACCCGTCACTTAAATACACTTAACTACTGTGAAGTCCATGTCGCCGTGTCCCCCGCCATTTCACTGCCCTTCCCCCAACTAACCCCCCTCTCCCATATACCTCTCCACTCCATCCCTACATCTCATCTTCGCTCTCCTCCTCCCTCTTCCCCCCTCCACCTCACTCACATACAGTCTCATAGTTATTCTCTCGCTCGCCATTTTCACCACATGGCCTAACCGCCTCGGTGTATTTCTCTTAACGCTTTCTGTCACATCCACATCCACACCACAACGCTCCTTCTCTTCCTCATTTGTCAGTTTGTCTCTCCATGTAACTCCACATGCTCCTCTCAAATAACTCATTTCACTGCTCTCACTATTGACTTGTGCCCTTCCAACAAGGTCCAGGCTTCGCTTCCATACGTTAGAGTTACTATCACAATACTATCATGCAGCGAGTTTTTTGCTTCCATGCTCACGTCCCTATTTCGTATCATTGCTTTCAAAGAACAAACCCCTTTCCTTCCCTGTTGTACCCATCCAAGTCCTTCATCCTCCAAACTCTCACATTACCCAGCTACTTAAGTGCACACACAAATTCCATTTCCTCATCATCCAACCTCATTGTGCATTCAGTGACTTCACTTCTCTTGAAAACTATAACTTTATTCTTCCCTACATTCACCTTTAGATTCCGTTTCCTACATACTCTACCCAACTCATTCACCAAGCCTTGCAGTTCCCTCTCGTCCTCACTTAATAACATAGTATCATCTGCAACAATAGAAGAGGAAGTTTACAAACGCTGGTTTCTCTCATTAGGGCCGCTCCAACCTTTATCTCTTTTATAACCCCATCCATATACAGATTGAACAACCATGGGGACATGACACACCATTGTTTCAATCCAACATTCAGATAGAAAAATCCACTCAGGTCACCATCCACACACACTGCAGCCTTAGCACCCTCATACATACGCTTCACAGCATTCAACAACTTCCCGTTTACTGCAAGTATTTTTAATATTTTCCACATTCCTTGTCTATCTACTCTGTCATAAGGTTTCTCCAAATCCATGAAGTCTACATACAACTCCTTTCCCTTCTCAAGTCAACCAAAGACCTAGGGATCATATCTGATTTACACAAGCTCTTCTCTTCCTAAAACCTTCCTGTTCTTCTCCAAATAATTCCTCTGTTATTTCGCTACCTCTGTCAATAATTATCCTACCATATACTTTTCCTATTGCACTAAGAAGACAAATGCCGCCATGTTTACCTCCTTTTCTCATTTTCCTTTGTACAGGGGAATAATTATACCTGACTTCCAATCCTCCGAGACTCTTCCTTCTTCCCAATCCAATCTGCAAGTCGTCCATGTCTATTCTGCTACTGTCTCTCCCCCATGCTTCATCATTTCACCACAAACTCCATAAATTCCTTGGGCTTTCCTCATTTTTACCTTCTTCATTGCCTCCACTACCTCCATCCTACTGATCTCTTCCTCCCTTCTCACCTCTCTCCTCCTCCCGGCCATTCTCCAGCCACTTGTACTTGCATCACCTTCATTCTCTATATTTAACAATTACTTACAGTGTTCTCTCCATCTACTCTCTCCTTTCTCCGCTATCAATCTAACATTTTTATCTCTCACTCCCCTATTAAGCTTCTTATCACCTTCTTTAACTCTCAATACCTCTGTCCAGAACATTTTCTTACATTCTCTCCACTTTACACTTAGATTCCTTCCAAATTCCTCATCCACTCTCTTCTTACTCTCTCTTTTTAATCTTTTCACTTCTCTCTTCCGTCTCTCAATTTCCTCCACGCCCCTGTTTCTCATCCACTCACTAAATGCTTTCTTCTTTTGCGCCATAGCCTGTCTCACCTCTTCATTCCACCATGCTTTTCCTTGCACCCCGTCTCGTCTTCTCTTCACTCAACAAACCACTTCACGTGCTGCACATATTTCTTCTGTGATTGTCTTGCACACACCTTTCACCTCCCCCATCTGCTTTAGATTATATTTACCCAGTAGCTCCTCCACTTCTCTTATATCCTTCATTTTTTCCCCTCCTCTTGCAACCTTTCTACCCTCCTTGATTGGACTACTTTCTCCCGTCCTTCCCTTCTTCTATTCCTCCATTTCATTTGAACTTTGACTTTCACCACAATCATGTCGCGGTCAGAAAGTCCACTCCCCCAGCCTCAGTATGCTCCTGCCTTCATTACACACCTTCTAATTCTAACATCCACGCACACATAATCATTCATTGGCTTCCGTTCATTCAGTTCGCCACCCACTCCACTTATAATAATGATAATGATAATAAAAATAATAATAACAACAATAATAATAATAATAACAATAACAACAACTACTACTACTATCATTATTACTGCTACTGCTATAATTATTACTACTACTACTAATAATAATAATTTCACTTACAATAATAATTAATCAAGCAGTTCAAAGGTCACGCGTCTCATAAGAACTACCCCGATTCATTCTGGTGATTTTTTATGGTTTTTAGGTTCATCCTGAATTCACGGGAGAGGCAGGTGAAGTTTTTTTTTTTTTTTT